>BQNB010015407.1:10799-32919 GCA_026074375.1 Tanacetum coccineum
TTTAGAGTCCGAGTCGTGAATACGTGATATAGATGATCGTTCTTATAAGTCAAGCCAGACCTAAAAGTCAAAAGGGTAAAATAATTATCTAAAAATCCGAAAATTCTCAGATGTTATATAGAAAATGCAAAGATTAAGCAGCACTATAAGGAATTGTATGATTCGATCAAGATTACGCGTGCTAAGCATACAGAACAGATAACTGCCCTTAAAAATGAAAATGAGAGTCTAAAGGTCCAACAACATAATACGGTCTCATGTGTCACTACAAATCAGGTTAAACCAAACGTACTTGCACCAGGAAAGTATGCTATAGATGTTGAACCTATTCCCCCTCGCAATAGGAACAATAGGGAAGTTCATCTAGTTTATCTCAGGAAGTGTAGATACACTTCGCGAAATAGTGGAAGATGCCAAAGTTGAAAGTCCTTTAGATAGATCACTCGCATTTGCTTGCTGTTACACTAAGCATTCTCAGGAACTATTAGAATATGTGTTTGGCACTTGTCCAAAGGTCTTTAATCAACAAGATAAGAAGCATGCACACACCCCTAGGAAAAAGCAAGTTACATTTGAGGACCAAATTACAACATCAAGTAGTACTACATACAAACATGTAGAGCCAATGCACACTCAGAAGTCTAATGTCCCTGTGCCTCCTTCTACAGGAGTAAACGGTTGCACTGATGCTAGCGGATCTCAGCCTAGGAGCATACTCAAGAAACATAGGATCCTGCCAGCTAAAAGTGACAACTTGAAGAAAGTAGAAGACCACCCTAGGACAATTAGATATAGTCTTAAAACTACAAATCGTGTTGATTCTAGTATTATCTCTAAGCGTACTGTAATTAATTCGAGTTCTCATTCTGTGTGCCAAACATGTAACAAATGTTTATTTTTGGCTACTCATGATATGTGTGTGGTTACTTATTTGCAATCTGTGAATGCATCCCCCAATGTTAAAAATGTTGTGCGTCCTTGATGAATACATTTCTCCCTTCAGGAAAGTGCATATATGAATTGCTACACCAAAGTCAATTAAGTCCCGAGTGTACGCAATTTCTCCCTCTCTTTTATCATTAGAGAAACTATTTCTTACATCTCTTCCCCCACATAGTTGGAATAATACACCAAAATCCACACGTTGCAACACTGATTTTCTCTGCGGTTATGACTTTCGTCTTCCCGGAATGACCTTAAACAAGGAGAAGGTATGAAGTTCGTCACGTGTACCCGTTGAGCATTCAGATGTATGTCTCCTTCCCCCTTGCTGGTTTTGATACCTCAGAACCAGCAACACATTGTACGCACATATACTTGAAATCTTGTGAGAAGAATAAAATTAACCCAAATGAATCCTGTGAGAATCAACTGCTGATCAAATCTCTACTCGTTAACTCTCTCTGACTATCTTTACCACCCTTTATGTCGGCTATTTGAAGTGACCACTGATGGAGTAAACCCGATATACCAAACTTGAAATTGAAGTAGAATTTCCCGTTCTTGTGACTTAAGCTTGCACTAATGTAGGAAGAACGGTGTAGAGAATTTGTGCTCCAAGCAAATCTCTAAGTACTCTATACCCCTCCAAAGTATGAGACATTCATCACCTCTTGCGATTATCCACATCGTCTTCTGCGTGTGACACTGAGTACTACAACGTAACTCCTTTAAGTGATAGTTATCCAGGTCTTCAACCATCCACCCCTTGACTGCTGGAAACTAGATAAACCAAGTCTTCAACTTAAATCTTAAGCACGAGCAAGTTATCATTGAAAGTCATGCATCCAACCAACCCCGACTTCAAGATAAAATAAGAACACGCCTTCGTGAGATGCCACTTCAATCTCAAATAAGTGATACCTGATCAACTTCGTAGTCACTTAGAAAAAAATAATTCCAAATCTAGCCATTACAAATTTCATGATTCTTTATCCAAATTGATCCCGGTCTCGTCACAAATCTTGTCACTTTGTCATTTTAAATCACGAATGCAACCGATAAGCATTTAATCGCAAATGTATCCATTAACAACTAAATATAGCAAGAAATCATCCCAAGTGAATCATTTAGCTACATTTAGTTTTAATACGAAACATTTAATACTCAAACAGTTGTACCCGGGTCCATCATAAACACAGCCCATAAAAAAAACCCGGTCACTTTTACATTACCCGACATAATAGTGTTTTAATACTCGGCTCAATCCGATAACGCGATTAACATCAAACTCGGCCTACAAAATACTCCATATCCACGGCCCAACTTTTAATAGCGTCCTCAGCCCAAGAAATATATCACCAGCCCATCACCATTCAAAATCCCATTCGGACCAGATCATTTTGTTGAGACTTGCTACTAGGCCCATGCTTTTCGAATGAAGCCGGCCCAACATCAATATTTAGGACTCGGCCCAACCCCATTTTAGTACCAGATCCACCAATGAATTAGAGTTATATATATAGGTGACATAATCCCTAATATAACTCCACGAACCCTAATCTTTATCCCACGCAGTCACACCAATCTGCTCTCCAAAGATAACAGATTCAAGTGGTTAACATTTAAATCAAACGAGACACAGCCACACAACAAGCGAATCTTATTACATACCGAGAACCCACCACCTTAATTTTCTATTAAGTTCGATTGAAGACAGTGGCTTCAAGATCATACTATGGTCTCGGGTAGGTGTTAATTGTTGTATTGAGTGTCAATCGAAACAAAGGGAGGAAGTAACAGATTTGTTAACTTCCTTTCTTTATATTCAAAAATCAAAGAAAGTTTATACCTTTGAAAGATCGATGATGATATTTGTGTTTAGTCGAAAAAGTTTGTTAATGACAAATAAATACAAAAACTGAGATCAATATTTCTGTTTCGAGTCTTGTGGAGATGTTTGTTGAGAATGAAGTGACGATGGGATTAGGAATGTTTGTTTGGATTTGATTGATATGTTGAGGCTGTGATGATGGTGATGATGTTGTAATTGGTTGTGGTATCCGGTCAACTCGGTAATTACCGAGTTGACCCGGTTGAGTTGTGTTTCCATTTTAGATCGGTTCCAACTTATACAAATGACTAGATCGGTTTGCATTGCATATGACTCGTTCGGTTCATAAAGTTACTCGATCGGTTCTCAAAGGGTGTACACTCGTTCAGTTCACACAGATAAAACTCGTTCGGTCCACAAGGGTGTACACTCGTTCGGTTCGAACTAATCTTAACTAGATCGGTGAACAAAGAATGAACTCATTCGGTTGTACCAAATGTAAAACTCGTTCGGTTGTACCAAATGTTAAACTCGTTCGGTTCTCACAGTTAAAACTCGTTCGGTTCTCACAATTTAAACTCGTTCGGTTCCTTATAAGAGAAATGACTAGATCGGGTGACAAAGAAGTGAACTAGATCGGTTCCTTCTAGCTTTATACTCGTTCGGTTCACACAAGAATGAACTAGTTCGGTGAACTAGTTCGGGTTGATGAAGAATGACCTAGTTCGGTGGTCCTTGTACCTTTCTTTTGACTTCAACCGAAACAACAAAGAAAACCCAGACGTACACACTTTCTTGTTCAAACTTTGGACCACAAAACAAGCTTAAAAAATAAGCTGTTTATAACAACATAAAAAACAGTTTTGTGTACTTTTTAACAGAAAAAAGAACAACAACAAAATAAGCTTAAAAATCACGAAACCCAATAAATCAAACACACACGAATACAATAATGACAAATCTGAAAGTGTGACAAGACCAAACGGACCATAAAGATAAACCCGACCCAAGAGTATGTAGCCATGGCTTTTGATGCCAATTGAAAGATTCATGAAAACTATGATCCGGTGGTCTTGGTGAGTCAAACCACATGATAGCCATTTTAGTGAGAGAAAGTAGTGAGATGGAAGATGGAGTTGATATTAGATGGAAAATGAATGAAGGATACAAATGACTCCTACAATATAAATTGACTCAACCCCTCTATGGAAGCCATATAGGGGTATTTATACCACCACACATTACATAGGAATCCTTTAATGACAACACTAGTCCCTATGTGTGGTGATATGGTAAACTATGGTAATTCTGTAATGTCGTCACGTAAAAGTGAATTCCCAACACCCTCCATTTTCTCTCATTATCTCTAAGCTTGCATGTTGATATGATTGATTCAAGATTCATGTGACCTAACAAGTGGTATCAATCGCCAATAGAGAAGTAGAGTGTTCGATTTGTGCGTGTTTGTGATCGACCGAGAATCAAGAATTGGTGGTTTCCGAATTCGGTAAGTACTATTGAGGTTTCGAGATTGAATTTGGCTGTGATTTCGAGATATTGGACGTTATTGTGCTCTCGAAACTGTTCATTTCATTCTCGGACGCGTGGATTTGATTTTCGGTAGAAGTTTCGCATTCTCGGTAGAGTGATTTTGTGTATAGGAACATTTTTTTCTTGTAAATTTAGCAATTTCAGTACGAAAAATTAGTGTAATAGATATATTCGATCTTTTGGTTCTATCAAAAGTCGTCTATAGGAATTCGGTATTAAACTGATATTGTCGAATTTGTTAGATTTACAATTTCGGTATACAATAGTATTTGTGATATAGGCAGAAATTTTACTAAGTCAAAAATCAGTAATAAGCTTTTCATAGTCAGTGTTTACACTTTCATTTCCCGGTTTTATCAAGTTTGAAGTGTTATATAAATTGATTGATCGAGATTTATCTAAAACTAGGTAATTAAATTCGGTTCTATCGAATTTGTGTTTTTAGACATTGGGATTATCTTATCAATCATATAATTGTTTTTATCGAATTTGTGGTTATTAATAATTCATAATTGTTAGATTTTATCAATTTTGACCCTACAGATTTTATAGTGAGTAGTGTTAACGAGTTTGAGTAGTTTGTAGATTACCGAGTTTAGTATTTGAAGATTTTCGAGTCTGACAGTGTATTGTTCGAGAAGAGTATTCGTTTTCAGATTACGTGTTACCGAATTTGATTACTGTTACTGAGTTTGGATATTATCTCACAAATCTCACTCATATTTGTCTAAAAAGATCCAATCTTTGAATCTTAAGACATGTCGACATCCAAAACATACCAACAATACTTGCTAAGGAGGGGGTTCTGAGATAGGCCACCAGCTTGAAAGGGGGAGTTACATACCTTGGCGGTAGATTCAACGAATTTCTTATTCAAGAGGGGAAAAAACCCCCAGGAAGTGGCTTATCAAAGCACTAGAAGTTGGCATTATGTGTTTATGACCATCACACCTACAGGTTCACAATTACCAAGGTTGCAAGATGTAGATGATCTTGAAGGAGATGACTTATTGTTACTTTGATGCTGAAATGGAACTCACTGAATTGATTTTCGATCTAATCCTAATGGTTTTAACAATTCTGTGGATTCTTGTAAGACGGCAAGGAAATGTGGCGATGTGTTGAACGTTTTGGATGAGGGGAACTATAAAAACCATGTTGAGAGGGAGACGCCGATTTACAAATGAGTTTTGATCAATTTGTTGCTGAAACCAGGAGGAGTCACTAGTTTCAGTCTAAATCGTTTTGCTCAGTTAATGAATGATTTGGAACGAAACAACATGAAGTTTCTAGCTGTTTCAATTAACACAAAGTTTCTGAATAGTTTGCAACCGGAATGGTTGGAATATGTGACTCAATTTCGTTTGGCTAAGAAATTGACAGTTGATTCGTTTGATGATCTTTTTGCATTTCTTCGCATCTTGAGATAATTGGTTAATGACCTTCAAGGTTAAAATATGTTGGAAAAGTCTATGATCTTAGGACTCTAGTAGCACACACCGGGTCTTCATCTTCTAGCGAAACTCCCTCTTCTTATTATGTGACAAATCCTTCATCTGTAGTTGATTATGATGAAGTGTTTGAGGAAGGTTGATGTTCACAAACCATTTTGAAGATCCCATAGCATCTGCCTATGTTGATTACTTGCCAAATCAATTACTCAAAACTTCTCTAATACAAGCCAAACAATCGTCTTCGTGCTTCGTCTAATACCAAGAAAATCAAGTAGTCGTTTCAAGGTGTCAGGGATGAATATTAAAAGCAGGAAATTTGGTAATGTTGGAAGAAATAATCAAAGAGCCTTATGTTTAAGTATAAGTTGTGAGGGAATGAATGACTACAAATGAGACTGCAAATGTTCAATGGATTGTATCGAAATCGACTCAGGCTATACTTAAACGGGTCAATGCTATAATGCGGATGGACAGGTCTTTATTACGAGGAATTGTCCAAGCCAAGGGTTCATGATTCGAAGTATTTCATGGAGCAAATGTTGTTGGCAAAACAGGATGAAGTCGGTGTAATTCTTTCTGATGAGCAGAATGATTTTCTCTTTGCTGATGCTTCTAGGATGGAAGAAATTGAAGAACTGAGTGCAAACATATGCTTAATGGCCAGAATCCAACCAACTGATCAAAATTCTAATGATGAGCCAAGCTATGAGTCTGCATTTGTAAGTGAGGTACAATCTGCATCCATCAATGAGAATGATGAACAAGACGTACTCCTAACTCAAACTAAAATATATTTAACAGTACCATTGATGGATGATCAAATTAATAGCAATATTCAATTTGATTTTGTCAGGAAAGTGTTAATAGTGGCAGTGTTGAAAAAAGATAACAATGTTTTTGATCTGTGTGCACTAGCAAACACTTAGTAGGAATGACCATATGATGAAGCTGCAAAAAACAAAGATTTGCTCATAAGGTCCAACAACAATGTAAGACTATTGACCAGTCAGATTGAGATGTTATAAGCGAAAGGAATGGGTTTTTTGGGGAAAAACATAACCAAGGATAACCATATCTTAAAAGAATTTCTTGTAAGCTGAGAAAGGCAAAATGTTTTAAAAAACAAGATGACTCTCATTGTATCAGTGATCGTGAAATTATTCGAAATCTGCAAAAACAACGAGTTGTGTTGAGTCAAGAGGTCAATCATTTCAAACAGAATAAGAGGAATTACAACAATCACAGTATATTTTTAAAAAGAAAAATGAGTGAAATTGAGGATATGTATCATGTTTCTATTCTTGATCTTGAGGAAAAACTGAAAAGAATGTTGACTTGTTTTGAAAATTGGTAATCTTTACAGCAATGTTTATTGCTCGTACAAAAACCATGTCTGTTTATGATCAACAATTAAAACATGGTTTGGGGTATCCGAATTATATGTTGCATCAAGGACGGGTAATATAGAAATTCCTTTGAATGTTAGAGATTATGACGAAACTCTAGAGGAGGCTTTTAAAAGTCAACAGTCAAATGAATGCTCAAATAATGAATAATCCAATTGTGTTGGCCGAACAATCAAAATTGTTGGACAATTGATTACAAACAATTAATGCGCTTTTTAATGATTTTGTTCCTCTATAAAAAGTAATCTTTTGAAAAGAATCATTTGTTGAACAAACATGTTCTTCATCTTCTTATATTCCCTTTGTTAAGATTCTGGAAACAAAATCAATGCCAAGTGAGTTACCTTTGATCAATGAATTGTTCAATATAAAAGTTGGATTTGAAAAGTTGTTTCTGTTGATAAAACAGAACAGTAAAAGGGCAAGCATGTTTTATACATCAACGGAAGAGATAGCTCTTAATAATTTTTGTCGAGATCAAGTTAAACCACTTCTTAATGAATTACTGGATTACTTTGATGGCTTTCAGAATCTATTTCAAAGGGATATAAAAGAAATGAAAGATGCGTTTGAGCAAAATGATGTCTATCTTGATGAGATTGAAAGGCAAAATGATTTGTTGAAAGATCAACTTTTAGAAGCATCACTCAAACATGATATTGAGCTATGTGTGTTGTTAAACCATGAATGTGTTGATAAGACCTTACATGATGAACTTGAACAAGTCAAAAAGAAATCTTTAGAGATTCAAGAGGGTTTGAAAGCAAGAATAAAAATTCTTGAGAAAAATGTTCAAAGATGTGAAAAACAAAGTGTTGATTTTGAGTTAAAATTGCAACATGAAAAAGAAAAACATAAATGGGATTCTTCGAAGAATAAAAACTCAAAACCTCTTGATTTCTCTTGGATTTCGAGAATATAGAAACTTGAGGATGATAACGTGTCTTTGGATTTTAAAGTACAATCTTTGATAAAAGAACAAGATAATGCCAAAATGGAATATAAAAAGCTTTTTGATTCAATCAAAAAGACACGGTCTCAAACTCAAAAGGAAATGGATGAGTTAATTGCTCATGTCTCTGAGAAAACTTATGCATATGGTGCTATTCGTGCTGAGAATCAGAATCTTTTATCTACCATATCTGAGTTGAAAGCTAGAATGAAAAATAGTGAAAATGGTAAGTCTGTGAATACTAAGTTTGACAAGACAAATGGTTCTCAATCTTTTCTTTGTGTCACACCCTTAAACAAAAATGCTTTTCAAAAGCAGATGGTTGTTTCAAAAACAAAAGAAAACCATGTTGAGTCAAAACCAGTCACTTTACAGACTTCACCTCACAAGCAAATAGGGGCAAATCAAAACACAAATGTCATTAGACCTGGAATGTACAGAGTTGTCACAACACAAGAATCACAAACAAACAAGACTAAGAGTGTTTTATCTTCTACAGGAATGAATGCTACATCTAGTGTTAGAAGACCATTGAGTAGAGATTCACATGTCAAGAACATTGTCTTAGATGTCTCTAAGAATGCAGCAAAGAAAGAAGAAGTTTATGTTAGGAAAAATAAGCAAACAGATAATACATTTTTCTTAATGTTGACTTCAAACAAGGAGAATGTATTTGATGTTATGTTGGCAACTCTTCTAAAGCGAAAACTTTGTATGTGTTTCTTGTATGCAAAATGTGTCTTATTTTCCCTTGTCATGATAAACTGTTGCTAAGCATAAATTGAATGTGCGTTCCAAATCTCGTAGAAACCTTCTCCACTACTTCTATAATACCAAAATCTCTGAAACTACGTTCGTACGCCTAAGACTAGGTTTTCTAACGGAAAGAGACACGAATCTAAACTTTTAGATACTACTACTATGTTTTCAAATCAAAGATTGATGTAGAAAGTTTCCTCAAATGTCTAAGGATAAAAGGTTTATATCGCATCTAAGATCTAAGAAAACGAAAAACTTTGCGTGATAAACCATTAAGCCTATTCATAATAATCAAATTCCGAACAAGTAGGAAATATATGGCAAAAGTGGTTTGAATCACAACCAAATGTTATTTGGACACCTGTTAACACGAAGCCAGAAGTTCATACTAATCCTTCATCTGCGAAACCATTGGTTTCAATTAAGAAATAGGTAGTCAAATTGCCCAGTTGTCCATGTGTTGCTTCTTCTTGAGTTGCAGGTAGTCCAGATTCATCTATGTATTGTGACAGTGGTTGTTCAAAATAGCATATGACGGTTGTTTTCGTTCACTATTGAGAAATTTCATTGAGAAATTCATAGGCACCGTTCGCTTTGGAAATGATAATTTTGCAGCAATCACAGGCTATGGCGATTATATACATGGCAATATCACTATTTATCATGTATATTATGTTGAAGGTCTTGGTCATAATATCTTTAGTGTTGGATAATTTTGTGATGGCGATTTAGAAGTGGCTTTTTGTTCTAATACGTGTTACGTACGAAATCTGGAAGGAGATGATTTGCTCTCAAGGACCGGATCGAAAAGCGATTCTAATTTGTATACTATCTCCCATTTCTGACATGGCTCTTATTCACCCCGTCTGTCCTTATTCCAAAGAAACATCAAAACCAAATCATGGTTATGGCATTGAAACTGTCAACATCTTAATTTTGATACCATAAATGAATCTTACCAGACTTGACTTGGTTGAACGGATTACTCAAAGTTCAAATATGGAAAAGGATCACCTTTGTTCTGCCTATGAAGGGTAAAAACAAGAAAGCATCTCATCTACCTAATTAGGTTCAAGTGAACACTCCAAATTGGAATTACTTCATATGGATTTATGCGGTCCAATGAGGGTAGCTTCGATTAATGGAAAGAAGTATATTCTGGTGATTGTGGATGAGTTTTCAAGATATACATGGGTTTATTTTCTTCGTTCAAAAGATGAAACACTCCAAGATCATCAAGAAATCCATTGCTCAACTCATTAGAATTACAAAGGCTGTGGTATATCCTATATCATTACACGGGGTTCGATTCATGATCTGGCTAGTTTCCTAGATAGAAAACATTGAGAGAGAAATATCTTAGAGAGAGAATTTGTGTAAAAGGAAAATGAATAATGACTAGCTTGCCTCTTCCAAAGTTGGAAGAGGCTTATATAGTTCTTACAATATACCGGGTATTATTACCCGGCTTAATACCGAAAATCATACTATTAACTATTAAACTACGAGCTATAATAAACAGTAAAATACACGGGGTGACCGAGTCTTTTTATAATATCTAACAATCTCCCCCTAAGGGAGGTCACCCCTGAAAATACTAAACTTAATCACTTCAGTCTTTAGCTCGTAGACATTTGATATCTTGTACATTTGGGGTAGTGATCTTTTGATTCATCTTTGACTTGTCTTTGATTGTGATCTTGAGCTTTCTTGAGATCATTACCCAAACATAATCTTACATCATCTTGTAATGGATCGCCATCTTGTGCACTTGTGAAGAAATACACGATATCAGAGTTTGCGGAAGCTTTGACACCTTTATGAGGTCTTTCATAACTTCATAACAAGTGTAGGTCGTGTCTGAGCATTCGGTTATTCACTTGATATCTCTGGTACTGGGAATTTCCATCTCCATCTCCATCTTTAAATTATCCTGTAATGAAACAGTTAGCAATAAAGAGAAAATTGATTTGAAAAATCAGTCTAAGTGTTTCTTATGAAAATATTTTGTAACACTTCGAGAGTTTTGATTGTTTGTCAAATGATCAATAACCGTCAATTCTTATACTGGAACAAGTTTGATTCACTCAGAATCGCACCATCGTTTCTTTCCAGTTGACACAAGTTTGATTCTAGTAGAATCGCACAAGTCACCTACCAAGAGCTTGTTTGATGTTGGCTCTAGCAGGATTTCCATCTTCATTGTGAAAAACCTTCGTTTCACTCGGATGTTCTGGCAATATCACAAGGATAATGCGTAGGACTCTTAGGATAGACTTGTTTCCACAGTGTGTGAAAGACAAGAGAATTGGATATGTGTCCTAACGAGATTAATTGACGATCTCTTGGCTCTAGACTCAATAGTGCGTTTTGGTTCTAGTAATCGGAGGCTGGAGCTGACTGCCACCTGTTCAATATCAACTAACTCGGAGTGAGAAAGTCAATAGATAACGTGTTTAGTCTCCGTGAGAAATGAAACAGAAATCTTTTGAGAGATTCTGAGTGGCTAGGGAGGGTTGTGCATTGCATCACTGGGTCCATGATGTCGATCTTCAATGTCAGCAATCATCTTAGTGATTCTGGCAGCATATGTATTGACCCGGTTTCTGCCTAAGTGAATGGAGGGCTTCTTTCTTTACACCCTTTATCTTTACAATTCTTTTTAATTCTTCAACCCCTCGTGACTTACCGAGACTCATGTCTAGAACCGTGTTGGGTTTATTCAGGTACTAGCTCAATCTCAGTCGGCACTTTTCCCTTATTCTCACTTTTACTCCTTTTTTCATGTCATACCTAAGGACTTCTACACTAACTAGTGGATTGTCCCTGGGTAGATCCCTCGGTTATGGTCTGGATCATTGGGGATAGTACCTAAACCTTAACAACCTTATTACCCAGTTAAGTAAAAAATACAGGGGTCGGTCTTTTGGTAACAGTTCTCCTTTCATAAAACCATATTGAAATTCATTAAGGTACTTATGATATAAATTTCAAGCGTTTAGTACCTCGATCGTTTTTGATTTTTTCAGATACGCTCCCCCTCAAAATGTGCTTCGGTATTCGAAATTGTTTAACACGTTTGGGCGGAGTATATGAGACCTAATATTCACTGTTATTATTATTACACATATTTTAATCACATTTTTCTCCCCTTATCCAAAAACTTTAAAACCTTTTGACCATTTTGGATATCAATTGATTTAATTATGTTTTAAATTTGGGAGAAAAAGTGTGGCCTTAATTCGCAAGTCATGTAAGAGACATTATAAACTGCTCCCCCCTCAATTGTTGAGGGATATTTTAAATTACTCCTACACTTAATCATCATCCCCCGAGTTTAACTACCTCTCATAATGTACAAGGTATATTATTCATAATATGAAAATAAGATTGACCTTTGATTGTAATGACGATTCCGTCAGTTTTCTGTTGATCAGCCTGTAGTCAATATCTCTTATTCTTCCTCTAACAAAGCTTTCTAGACTTCGATAGATCCTTCTGATCTGTAGCCTTTTTTCGATTGCTGTGATGAAGTCTTTGCTTCTTCTCTTGTCATCCTCTGACCAAATTCTGTCTCCTTGCCCTTATTGTCCTGTACAGATGAAAGTCTTTAACCTTTGGTCCAGCTGTTCCATGACTCTTGTCAACGTCCCATCACTAATCTGTGTAGCTCATTCAGCCTACATCAGCTTTCTTATGATCTATTTCTGTCTCATGTAGACCAACGGCTCTTGGCTTAGGGACAATTGTATGTCTTCTTGAAGTAATAGTCGGTTGCTCCAATTTAGACGTTCAGGTTGATCTTTGTTTGATAACTTTCAATCCCGAGCTGTAAGTCTCCCACACGATTTCTGATCACCAGGTTTCTTATCCACATGTTGACTGCCGTGTGAAGACTAGTCTTGTCTGTCTTGGGCAGATGATTGAGCTTTTCTTGAATGTTGAGAAGGAACAGATCTTCAAAATCATTTGGATGAAGATTTTTGAAATCCTTTTCCGAGATCTTGTATTCTTGGTAATCAGCTCGGCGAAGAATTATCTCTCTTAGGTAGTTGTATCCGTATTTTTCAAACACTTTGACACTGATCACACTGAGAATTCGCATCTGCGATCTGACGGCTTCACGATCAGAGGACTCACTGTGTTTGTTGATATAGAATTCCTTTCTCCTAAACCACCAGTGAGTGATGCAAATAGACGCACTGATTGTCACTATTCCCGTTCGCTCTTCAACCATATGATGGAACTAATTCTTCAAGGCCAAAGTCTAGGTAACGAGCGGCTTTGAGCTTGGATATGGATAAGGCAATTTTTCGCTCTTTGTCACCTGTCAGCAGATAATCCAGATCCTTATTGAAGAAGAATTGTGGTTGAATAGTTACCTGACCTGGTGGTCCTCCTAAGGGCAGTGGATCATATATATTTTGCGGAATTTGATGACCCTCAGGATTACTCAAGTCAACCTTATTTGTCAGCAGCTTATGGCATTCATCCATCTGATATTGAAGAAAGACGCTGTTTTTATGAAAGGCTTTAACAAGGTTGAAAGCTGGACCTTCTAAATCGGCTTTGCAGAGCTTCTTCTTTCCTGTTCGTCTGCAGAACCATTTTATGAATGACCCAATATCATACGTCTTCCTTTGAAGCTTGTTCTCCTCAGGAACTTTATACGTTGTGGCGTATGTATTTGCCCAGTTGTTCTCTGGTTCCGGGAAATCATTCGGGGGAATGGTCCATTCTGGTTCAGGTGTGGCTGGTCTTTCGCTTTCAGGAATCGGTTTAAACCACGTAGTGGTCGACACCTTGGGAATGTGAGCGTTGTCAGTGTCCTCCATATCTGAGTCATTCCCTTCATCCTGCATTGGAATGTCATCTGAAGATTGTTCAGAATGTTCTGATTCGGGATCAGATCTGTGCATTGAAGAGTCAACACCAGCATCTCTTGTGTCAGTGATCTGCCATCCAGTTGAGGTAAGAGCTGGATGTTGTTTGGAAGCAGATGCATCAGACTCCCTTGGTTTCTTTGAACTTTGGTCATCATCTTTCGGAGAGATGGGTGACCCAGAAGCGGCAGAATCAGATCTCCTTCTCTTTGTTGACCTACCCTGGTTTGATCCAGCTGAAGGGCCTTCATCATCATCATCGTCTTCATCATCATCACTATCATGCTTTCTCTTGTGGTCTTTAACCTTGTCTGCAACTTCCTTATCCATGGCATCTTCATCTGTTATCAAAGCTTCCATAAGAGCATGGTATAGACGGTAGTTGGCAGTATTTCTGTTTGCAGACTTGATCTTATTCATGTGTCTGAAGAGAGCACTCTTTAGATCAAATTCTTCAAGATCAACTTTATCAGTTGACCTGATGGAGTAAGTTGAATCTTGTTTCTCCTCACCTTGTTCCTTTTTGGCTTTGATAATCTCCTTTGGACTCTTTTCAGATTCTTGATTCTTGACAGACTCTGGGCCAGGCAACACAGAGTATTTCTCGATTAAATCTGCAGTGTGTCATTCAAGAACCTTAAGGAGAGCATCATCAAGTTTTGTTCCTAGATAATTATCAACAGCCTACGGACTTGGGTTATAATTGAAGGCCAAACAACATCAGCAGACTTGGATCAGTCTTCTTCACTTCAGATATCTCTTGTTCCAATCTTGCCACTCTTAGCTGAAGGGCGATGAATGGAGTGATTTCAGGGAGAGATGTGGTGATTGTTGTAGCTTCTGTGTTGATTGGTGGAGGAGTGACCAGTAATGACGGCTTTGAAGATGAGACATCTGTGAAGGGAGCAATTACTGGAGGAGTTGACGTTACTGTCTGATGACTAGGATCAGGTATGGTGGAATCAGACTCCTCTCTAACTTTAGATTTCTCCTGATCATCTTCGGTTGGTTTGTCATAAAGAAATTGATCCCAAAGTTAAAAGTGTATCGAGAGATTTTTCATAGAAGACATAGAACCAGAATGACTTTCAGGTTTATCATCGATGACACGTTCGTCTGTTATGAGCTTCAGGTTTTCATGAACCTTTGGGTAGGCTGTGGCGAGGAATTCATCATCCATGTGCTCAGGGTTTGGTCCAGCAAGAGACACATGTAATTTTCCAGAGTCTGATCCAGTCTGGTCTTCTTTCATGGGCTCAGGGTCTGGTCCAGCCAGAGCCTCATGAGCCTTTTCAGGGACTGATACAGGAATGCTTACTCCTGATGTTACGGTAGACGAGTCTACTTCACCTTGATCTTTGTCACTTTGAGGAGCAGCGGTTTCTGTTTCACTTTCAGTTCTTTCTGAATCAGACGTTGATGAAGATTCGTGGATCACTTTCTCTGATGTGTCATCATCGGGTTGAGAAGAGGGTCCAGTTGTCGAATCAGGAGGAGTTTGATCACGCCTAACAAGGATAAACTGATCAGTAGTTCTTTTCTTCTTTGACAGATCGATCAGGGAATGAGCTACTTGTTCTTCAGTTACAACAGCCTTTCCCTTGCCTACTACTTCATGCAGTTTGGAAGTTGTTTCCGATACTGGGTCCCTGATCGTTACACCTCCAACAGGTGCCCGACCTTGTGGCAGAAAGGCTGGATCCAAGCTAAGCTTAATAGCTCGTTCCAAGTCAGCATCATCACCTTCTCCTTCTCCCTTTTCTTGATGCGTTTCCAAACTCATCTTCTTGGCCATTTCGAGATCAGGATCATCACCTTCTTCTTGAGGAGCAGATTCTTGTTGAGCTTCATCATCTTCGTCAACAAGTTGGAAAGAAGGCTTTCCCTTTCTAACTTTCTGTGGAAGCTTACGCTTGGAAGGTTTCTTTGTCGGAGGAGGAGCTGGCTTGGATTGTTTGACTGGTGTGGTGGTTGTGTGCTTTTTGGGTGTAGCACGCTTTGTTGCAGGTTGCAGTTACACTTTCTTAGAGGGGTTTTCTTTGGATTCTCAGCAACCATTTCTTTTAGAACTTGGGATAATAAGAGGATTGTTGAATGGCTTCAGTTATCAGGGGATCGGGAATTGCCATTCCAAACACTTCAACTGACTCACCTTTAGGAACAAACTTGAGATTTCCTAATACATAATCATCTCCAGTATGATGAACAGCAGAATCAGAACGTCGATGGATGTTGTTATTGCTTGCCAAGTAGTAGATTATTACCTTGGAAAATTGTCCATAGGGGATGAGGAGAGGAGATACTTTCTTCTTTGGGTTTCTTCAGGGGGGGGGGGGGGAGGGGGGGAAAAAACTTGGCTTTGTGGCCTTGCCTTGTGTGAGAAAAATGTCTGGATCCCTTAAGTAAACTCTTCCCATATCAGCTCTGCATGATCAACATTAGTTGAGTGACGATTCCCCACAGCATTTGCAGAACTGGGTGTCTGGGTTTGTCACTTCCAGAAGTCTTTCTGTCATTGCTACTGGTTGATTAATGGAAAGAATTGCCCACCATGGTTGATACACATAATTCACCGTATATTGGTGGGATCTATTTCTACAGTTCAGGATATCCCAGGCTCATTAACAAAAATCAATCACCGTGTTACCAGAGGAGGTAACTCATAATGGAGTGAGTTGGGTTGACAGGAGTTAATTTGCGATAATGCAACTTTCTGAGAAGATCTGTGTCTTAGATCGACCATTGTTCATCAACTTGACAAAACACCTATAAACCCCAGTCATTCTCCGTTATATGGACATTGTTTCCAGAACTGGTTGCAGGTTAGATAAGCAGGAACATTTGCTGAGGCAATGAATGATTGAAGAAGTGGTATTACTCAGGATGTCATTGATATCTGTAAAGATGGGGTTCTTTTAGAAATCTTTTGGTGACGTTGAAAGAAGGTTGCTTTTCACGATGGTGACCCACTGAGAGCGAGGTACAATCTGCTCATCTGTTCTTGTCGGTGGATGATTGGGAACATTTTGTTCTGCCATTGTATTCTGCAAAGGAGTATTATCAAAGAAGACAAACATTGCAGAGAAACGATGTTAGAGAGAACGTTAGCATTGATAAAAGTCATGTAACTGCACGATTGATTAACAACAGTGGTAACTCTGGTTTGATGAAAATCTACACATGATCGCACAGGATGCAGAATTATCCAACAGGATCAATTACTTGTTAACTAAGCCCGGATGGGAGTTTAGAAAAGCAATTGGGTCATTCGAATGGGCCTTGATAGATTATTGGGCTCAATGGGCCAAAATATGAAACTTAGCCCAAACCGCCGCCAGGCAGAATGCCAACTCGCCGTTAGGAGAATTGAGCAAACCGCCGCGAAAAGGGGCGGGTTGAATATTTTAATGAATAAAAATATTCGACCAAACCGCCGAGAGACGGCGGTTTACCTGTTGGACTAAAATAATAGAAAAATTATGGCAACTCGCTGTTTAGACAACCCGCTGTTAGGCAACCCGCTGTTAGGCAACCCGCTGTTAGGCAACCCGCTGTTAGGCAACCCGCTGTTTAGGCAACCCGCTGTTTAGGCAACCCGCTGTTTAGGACCAGCGGGTTGAGTATTTTATTAAAAACTAATAAAATAACCAACTCGCCATCAAGAAACATACGCAACTCGCCATTCGGACTAGTTTCTTAAAATTCAAACCCCGCACCTCCTTTGTCAAACCTAATCACATCCTAAGGCATTCCTAGGCTATCCTACGCATAAGATACACATTACATCCTACTTTTTTTTTCTACAAGTCAACCTGCCATTAAGAAACTTGGGCGAATTATTCATTTTTGTTTGAGATAGAAATCCACACATCAAAACCTATTAATATATACCTTATGAACAATTCCCAGTAACTAAGTCACATTGGTTGAGCAAGTTTTATACACGTAAAATATTTATAAAATATAATACTTTAAAAGAGTAATTAAGAAAATTACCAAGTTACCCTTGATAAAATTCACTCTCAAAAATATATATAATATAATATAAAATACGTATATTAAACCGGGTAAATATGATCACCCGGGTCGTTTCCCCAACGACTAGTGAAATTGAAACCACGTTTAGGTTCGGATCCTGATTTGAATGAAGCAAAGAAATTTTGGATAAGCTATACTACTTGATTAAGAAGCAACAAATAATGACAATTAAGCAAATAAACAAATTTTAATTTCTAAAAATGTAAACTAAAATTTCACTAAATAAAGAAAATTTTCCGAAAATTATTAAGAGTAAAAGCCCTAATTTTTATCTATTTATAAAAGTTTAATTAAACTAATTAAAAATTAAACCTACTTACTAATTAAAACTAAGTTGTTTAATTGACAACTTAACTAATGGACTAATAGCGCAAATACCTAAAGGACTAACTGGAAAACTAACAAACTAACGGAGGACTAATTTAGTAAACTACTAAATTCAAAAGTTACACTATCTACCCTGAGAATCTACCCCGATCACAAACTAAGGCCCGAATTAAGGTGAGATTTGAAAAGTGCTTAAAATGAAAAACTCAAAAAAGCAAAGTTGGAGATTAAACTATAATGAACAAATTTAATAAAAGAACCTTGTGCTGAAAATCAATAATAAGCTCAAAAAGAGCTTATCTTTAAGCTGTTTACAGAAAGTGAGGTTTTGGGCTTATTTTCACTTAAACAGCCATAAAATACTCAAATAAAGCTTAAATCTTAAAAGGAAAAGTGATCTAGAAAGCTTATGATGTGCTTAATCTAAAAATGAAAAGAAATTAAAACTTAAACTACTTTTATGCTACTGAAATTGATCATGAACTAAGCAAACTCAGGAAATAAGCAAAGTAACACAAAATCCAAATAAGCTAAAAACCTTAATAAGCTAAACTAGACTCTAAAACTTTAAGGACTTATTAAACTACTGATTATCCATCTAAATAAGCTGTAAAATCTAGACTTAAAAGCTGAATTAACAAATTTAAATCCTAAAGATTCTAAGTACTGTTTTTGGAGTTTTCAGATTTTTTATGACTTTTGACAGCTAAATTTTGACTAGGAAAATAGCTGAAATTGAAATTATGACTTAAATCTATTAAGCATATTAAAAAAACTCAAGTCTTACTGAATTTAATAAGCTAAATCCTAAAATTACTATTTTAAATTAAACTAAGAACTCAGCAGTACTAACTGAGGTTAGTACTGCTAGTGTAAAAGTTCAGCAGTACTTTCAAGTGAAAGTCCCTGCTCGAATGCAATTTTCGCAAATTTTAGTAACAAAATTAAGCTATGAAATAAGCTAGAAAATGAAAACTAAAACTAAATTCATAATAAGCTATATACTAAACTTAATTCTACTGAATATTGATAAGCTAAAATTTAGCTAACCAGTACTAACTTATGGTTTGTACCTGTAGGTAAAGGTACAGCATAGTACTAACTGATGTTAGTACTGCTAGTGTAATTAAGGAGTGCACTATACCAAACACTCCTTTTAAGAATTCGTGACAGATTGAGAAAAACTTTTTAAGAGAAATCCTAATGAACAAATTCTAAATTAAAATTAATTAACAGCATTATATCTCTTAATAAGCATGATTTAACAAACTAAATAAGCAATAATCAGATTATACTATTTTACTTATATTTTGGTTTTTTTAGAGGTTTTTAAGACAATAATATGAAAATCTATGATTTTAAACTTAGATAATTGAAAACAGATAAACAACTATGAAGATTTAGCTAGATAAAACTCAAATAGGCACTAATAAGCAAAGAGAATAAGCAAATAAGCAGATCTAAACTTGCAGCCAATAATATCAATTATTTAAAAAATAGAATTAAAGGAAAATGAAAGAGACAACTTACCAACATCCTTAGCTATCAAGTGGAAGCAATAAAGGCAGCTACAAGCTCCCTAGCTTATGAATAACTAGGGTATAAGTCATTGATCGTCTTCCATTATTTAGATCCCCTTCCAAAAAGCTCAAATCCAATAAGATCCATGTAAGATTAAACTGATTAAAGGTTTAAGTAAGATTAATACTGAATTCAAACAGCTTTATTTCAGCTTATAGACTGAAAGAGCTTTAAATGAGCTTTTTAGCTTATTGAGACAACTTAGCTTATTAAAAGAGCTTATCACTTTAAATGAGAGCTTAGAAAATGAGATTTAAAATACTAAAGACTGAATTTCATTAATTAAAGAAACTGATTACATTACTTGAAAAAGGAAAATTACATTTAAGAAAAATACAAATTTAAGCTAGACTAAAAATTACTAAAAAACTAGATATCGTGTGTGTGAGAAGAGGCCTCTATTTATAGCACTTGAGGAAGCTTCTAGGATCTCTAGCCCTGCTCTCCAAACTTTCAATCCTGGCCAATCATTTCTTCAATCATTTGATCATCAATTGTAGCCGTTGGATCAAATTGTGTGTATCTAAGGATCGCCAGCGTGTCATTCCCTTGATGTGACGTTTATGCTAGTTTTGTGAGTGAGTTTAGCACAAAACCCACATAAATTTGTGCTTTCACCATGGCTAACGTGTTTCCTCTTGAGTGTGAGCTAGTGAGATCACTTGATATGACAGATTTCTCCTTACCATCTTGCTTAGGAACTCTTGAATTACCCATTTTAGCCATCAATTAAGAGAAGCCCTCTCTTTTACCTATGCTGGTGAAATGGTGATGACGAATGAACAGTAAAAACCATTTGCCGCCTATTTTTGACAGTTAATTCTGTTGGAGTTTGGGATAATGGCACAATAGGTCCTTGTCTTCTCTTTTTTCCTTTTCTAGTTATAAAACTACTTTTGGAATTTGCAAAACCAGCCCTTGTGGTTGTTATAAAAGGACATGGGCTAGGGTTTTGGGCTTTGTTGACTTTTATTGACCACGATTGACTATCTTTGACTGAGGCTTGACATTTCTGGCTTCGGCTTTGATCCTTTGGCTTCTTTTTGTACTCTTCAGATTCTCGTGTCCGTGCTTGCTCGATTTTGACTGAATTCTTGTGATTTTTGACTTATCCGTACCTGCACACACAGAACACAAATACAAGCATAATTTTTGCCATTTTTGGTCTGTTTTGGGTTTAATTGGGTTATTTTAGGTACAAATGGATATGTGTATTCTACACTTATCAAAATTCCCCAAACTAAACCTTTGAAAAGTAGCAAAGATTTTTGTTGAGAGAATTAAGAGATTACAAATTATAAAACACCCGACTTCCCATTTTCAAATATTTTTCTCTTTTTATGGCTTTTCTTGATAAATAATTACCTAACTACAACTTATTTGTGTTGACATAATGTATTGTTTTCATTACCTCATTGGTAACTTTTAGGATCATAGAACAAAAAGCACAATTAAGTGTCTAAAAGATAACTTCATCATCCCCGATTTTTCACTTTTCCCATGCTAAGCTTAAAAACAAGATCATTGTTAATTACAAGTCATGACACTAACACTACTCATAAATACTAATTGTGTACTTACTTTTCCTCCCGCAAATCCTACTTTTGTATCTCAGGATTTTACTTAAGTCATATACCCGAAGGCTCTTTAAGACTTGTTTCGATATTAATTAATTCCAAAAATAAAGCGTAACGGTTAAGAACGCAATAATTAGATTCTAGCCCTCTTCAAAAGATCAAATGTCATCAAGATTAAAGTCCACATCTAGGCAACCAAAATTTGGCTTTTATTAGGCTACTTAAGTAAGGCATCATTCATGTCATATACCCTAAGGCTCTTTAAGACATGAATGGACCAATCTTATTTGCACCATATACCCTTAGGCTCTTTAAGGTACAAACAAGACAAAAATTAAGCAACATTATTAAACCTTAGTCCTTTAGAAGGCTACAACATCGGCCACGCCTCCGACAAGATGTAGCAAACATATTTTGACTTCGGTAACTTCCTCGACCTTTTAGAAGGCTGTAACATCGGTTGTGAGCCGGCAAGATGCAGCAAACTTTTATCAGTCTTGGATTATTGAATTCTACTTATCCCATATACCCTAAGGCTCTTTAAGGAATAAGCAAAATATTTATTAATGTGATACATATAGTATGCCAAATTAAGTATTCCTGATGTGTACTGATTCGTAGTTTTATATACCTAAAATATATATATAAAATATAACCTTAAGAGAAATTAAGAAAATTACCAAGTTACCCTTGATAAAATTCACTCTCAAAAATATATATATTATATATTATAAAATACGTATATTAAACCGGGTAAGTATGATCACCCGGGTCGTTTTCCCCAATGACTGGTGAAATTGAAACCACGTTTAAGTTCGG
>BQNB010015407.1:39652-53923 GCA_026074375.1 Tanacetum coccineum
TAACTTTTATAAAAGCAGATTTTTGCAAGATTACTTGAAGTATGTATGAAAATAATATTTTATTTTATTTTCCTTTCATGTTAACTCTAACATATTTATCATGATAATTACATATATATTTTCATTCATGAGTTGAGTATTTCATGATGGCGTCATAGTGACACACATGTTTTTCCTATTTAGGTCTTTGAGTTGTGGTGCTGCGAGCTTCTTCTTGATTTTCTTTGATCATTTTCATCTCTTTGCTAACGGTGAGTACATAGCCCCCTTTTCCATTGATACTTGTTTTAAATTGCGGGGTGAGATTACATGATTGGAACACAAGCATTGATTTTTATCAAACTGTATGCTACCTGAAATTATTATTGCCTAAGTCCCTTTCTGCTAGTTGTTTGCCCCGGAAATCATGAACTGTTAAATCACGTTAGTGAGCGCGAATGTTATGGGTGGATCCATCGGGACTGACTATCCCCGTCCGTCATGATTATGGTTTGTATAGCCTGTGACGCATTTACATTTGAAATACTTGAGGTAGTTGCAGAATACCTTACATTAGGGGCTCATGAGTTAAGGTTTCAGTGTCATGTACTTAGTGCAATAATACTTGATTTTTCCCCCATGAAACTACTATATACTTGTGTTCCTGTTCCTATGATATTTATTTTAAACCTATGTTATTCACTCAACTTTTGTTGACGTTTTCTCATGTTTAATCTCAGGTAATAATGCTTAACTTTGAAGGTTGGAAGCTCGATGGATATCAAGCGGATGGGCGTTCTTGTGTTGTTTTAAAAATGGTGCTTGTTGGTCAAGTCATGTGACTTAAAAACTTTGTCGTTGTCAGTCGTGTTTAAACTTATGTCATGTATGGTACTTTAAATTGTGGGCCCGCGTATAACTCCGATATTTTGTCAAGCACCGTAATGTATGACTTTTCATGTTTTGTTGTGACTTGTAATCCTAGAGTCTTGTATGATGACGTGGTACCCCCTTGACCCACGACCCGATTATATTCCGCATTTTGGGGGTCTCACACAAATGGTTTACAGAATCACTAATTTTATCTATGAAAACACTAAGCCGTATCTTCAGACATTGGAAAACAAAATAAGTCTCAAGTTTGGAAAAATCACATCATTTCATGCTCTTCCAGAAAAACAATCTGAATTCCCAGAACATCATTTTGAATTCGTAGCGTACAATCAGCTGTCATCAAGGGTTCCTTATCGTGATAAAAACTCAAAGATTGTATATCCAATGTTAACAGGTAATACTTAATAAGTTTCTAATTTTAAAATGTATATATTATGATATCACTAACACCTATAATGAACAGATTATCTGGGATGCATACGCTCTATCAACGATATAATACCTTTTGGAGATGCAAACAAAGGTCAAGGATGGTTGAGAAAAGTGGATATTGAAAACTTAGAGTAAGTAGTATTGTTAAACAGCTGCATTTTTCACACAAGATCTTACTCAATCTTCTAATTATGACATCTATATAATACTTACATGCAACAATTTTTGTGTAATGGAAATGTTGTTGAGTTCAGGATGTGGTATGAGCTTGTAAAATTGTTTAACAAAGAAGAGATTGAAAAGCTATCACGTCCAATCATCATTGCTGTCAGTTCTTGCAAAGTTTCAAAATATAGAGGTATGGTTTACCAACGCAAACAAACAAACCAACTTTCATACTATCAACAATAACAATATAATGTATTTGCACATATTTGCAACTATCAGCTACCTTTGCGACATATTATTACATAAATCCACAAACACCAGAGGCTGAGTAAGCTTATACAGAGTAAGTAAAAAAGAAAAACTTTAAAATTCAAATGTCTATGCATACGTACACACTGCAATTTTAACCTTTTCCACCTACCAAAATGCAGGTTCAAGAAGAGATGTGACATGAACCCCCCTTCAGATATCCAGATATCGTTATGAAAATCTTGAGCAAGAAAAACTCAAGAACAAACAGACCTTGCATACACTGATACAGCAAAACCCTGAAATTTTCTCGGTTAGTAAATACATTTTACGAAAACCCGCATCTCAACAATCGTGCCTATTAATAACTGAATATCTTCTGGTGTAGGGAGTACGCTTTACATGTGAAGCTACAATCACATCTGTTGCAGAAAATAGAAGCTGGAACTATTCATCCTGTAGCCAGTGTAACAAAAAATCAACGAAAGCAGACGACATTTACACCTGCGAAGACCATGGAATACAGGACCCACTCACCTACAGGTATGGTTCTAGGCACAATACAATTACCCATTAAACAATAATCCATATATGTATGACTGACTTAACGAAGACCGCATATAAAAAAACAGGTATAGTTTCAAGGCTACGGTCAGCGATGCAACTGTGGTCGCATATTTCACGTTCTTCACAAAGGCAGGTGAAAAAATCACCGGTGGCCCTTGCTCCGAATTAGTGGCTAAATACAAAAGCATGGATCAGCGTCAGCTACCCATCGAGTTGGTGAACATCATCGGTAAAACACAGATCTTTCAAATTCATTTTACTCCTTCCACACGACGAGGATCTGACCAGTTCAAGGTTGTTGATATACTTGATATACATCCAGCTCTTGAAACAGAACACACAGAAACAACTATAAAAACCTACATACATCTACAGTTTTAGTGATGACACCTAATGCAGTAACCCAAAAAACATTGACACAAACATAATTTCAAAACTGTAGGTATCACATTGGATGCTAGCACAACTGAAGTTACCGAAGAATCAACCAGCAAGGGCAAAGACAAATCAGGTACCTGCTATCCCATTATTACTAATGAAAACCTGAATATTTATTGCACATAATATTATACAGACAACTCATTTAGACGCGTAACATGAACAAACTTAAAATACACAATACCGCAAAACATAAACTGGTCAAAAATACACAATATTATACACACAACTTATAAGAAGCTGTTCAAACTTTATTCCTCTCACAATCCTTTCAAAATTTGTCAACACTAAAATCTTGGCTTCTTATAAAAAAATATGTATGATCAAATCAGCACATATTCCACTATATTTGGCTTGCCATGATACAACCACTTTTTATTTTTTAAATTTAATATGATACAAAATATCACCCCCAACACAACAGATAGTAAATACTGAACAATACAACACCTAAACAGAAACACATAACAACAAAATGGCTGATAAAGCAAAATTAGAACTGCAGAAAAGAAAACACACTTATTCAAAACACTTATTCAACACGCATAGCAAACACAAAACATAAAAACTGCTTCACCAACATCTTCAGTACGGTATGAGACTTCATACCCTTGAGTTTCTGAATAAACTCATCTTTCTTATGAGCATTTAACTCCATTTCTGCCACCAAAACCTATAGTTTTGCCACGGTCTCCTTATCCCTCATTTGTATTTCTTTTAAAAACTCTGCCATCTTCGAAGGCACATGCCGTACACCCAAACTATCAAGCTCTTCAAGAAACTGATCCCTGGCCATAATCGTGTCATTAACTTCTATCGCCGCCCTGTTTATCTGACCCGCAAGCCTATAATCTTCTCACACAGACCTCTCACAGTAAAGAATGAACATGGGTTCCTAATGTACAGAATTAGAAGAAGAACGTAACTCATCGCACATTGGCAACCATGCCATTGTTAACACTGTTATCAGAAAGACTAAAGAACTGAGTATGCATAAACAGATAAACAACCACGCCTTATATAGATAGATAAAGATAAGAAACCAAACAAGTGGTTCACAAAATTAATTTTTTTTTACCCATATAGATCACCCAAATCTTTAATATATCAAATATACAGTAACTATCTTTCACAATTCCAAAAAAAAATAATATGGAAAAACGTTGCTTACCAAAAAATAAGCAACATACATAGTTGTAAAACACCGAGTAACATAAAACGGGAACTAGACTTTGAAAACCCACATTAAAATTCTTTACAACACAAATAGCTACTAGGCACACATAACCGGTCGCACTTTCATTAAACACAATTACAACATTCTGTTACCACAGTTTTAAACCAGATATGTCTTCATGACTTTCGTTAAATCTCCCAAATCACACGCGCATATCTACAACAACTATAAAACAATTTGCTTAACACAATCGCTAAAAACAACTGACTTATTATAACGATAAACATTTATTACATATCATAGAACACAAAACACAAACCAAAACAAATATCACCACTAGAGACTCATAAGGCATACCAGAGTCTTATTACAACAACACAGACACAAACATCATCACACTTATCGAACACAACAACATAAACACAAAGACAAGCTAGGTATAAAAAAACCATAGCATGTTTATTCGACACTAACCTAGATCATTAGAGCTTATGAACGAAATTCTCCATCTGATCAGCTTTCATCCCAGCATCAATATTCATATTACGCAGCTTTCGAATCCTCTTATCATCCTTCCAAAGATTCTCATTTAAAAACTCAGCAGTCTTGACTGTCGTAGCAATACCCGACAAAACTTCCAACTCCCGAATGAATTCCACTTTTTTGTCATAAGCATTAATCATCTCCTGTAACAAATTTCTCAGTCGTCTAGCAAAATTACGCTCATCTGCTATAGAGCTTTGACAATGCAAACTCATCATTTGCACCCAATCCCATCCACCAACAGCATCATGCAATGCTCCACACTTAGGCATAGACGTCATTATTTGCTTCTTTAACAATATATGGATACATGCCTATCACAGCAACCACTCCTTAAATAGTCATAAAAAATAAGCCACACTCAATAAATTTGGTTCCCTGACTCACTGTACCAATACAACACAGAATCCACTAAATCAAGCCACAACAAATGCCACTGATATGAAATGACTACACCAGACTTTTCCTTTTTCAGATCATCCAAAATAAAAAAGCAGGCCAAGTGAAGTCACACACTTTGAGCCAAAACATATTCACGACCAACCAAATCAATATCACTTAACTACAGTTTTCCACAAACACACCATATGCCAAAACAAAAGAAACACTAACCTACACCCTTAGCAAAAAATAAAGTACAACGCATTAAAACAAGCACCTGCAGCTACACATAAAACCAAAACAAAAACATTGATTTGACACTACAAAATGTAAATACAACAAGCACCGCACAATAGTTTGTGATGTATCCCTTAAATAAAAAACAATATGCCATCACTGATTTCAAACTCTGATCACTCACATCAACAACATCAACTATTAATCCATTATTGAATCATACAAAAGGTAAAGACATATAAGGAATAAAAACAAAAAAACCAATCAACTGTGCACATCACTTATAGCAAAAAAAGTGAAGTATACAAGTATCTATCCGACCCATATTCTTAATTTATTTTATAACAGAGCACAAATTTCATATATACTATTTTATAACAATTATTAGTTTTCACAGTTCTCCTTGGTTAAGACCAAAACTGAACTAGAAAAGAAATCGAGAATTCCTCTATATGATCATCTTCGTTAACCAACAAAATAACAAACTTACACTACTAACAAAACAATTAATAGTTTCTACAGGAACACCACCCCGAGAAGTCATAGAAGAAGTTGCAGAAGTAATTGTCTTGACAATTCCTCATCAGAAGACTGAAACAGGGCCAGCAACAAAAGAAAGTGAAAGTACTCCACCAGCACCTAAAGCTAAATCAAGTTCCGTGAAACGAGCTATCCTTCAAGAACAATCGTCAACTGAGAAAAAAAAGCATGAATAGACAGCATGGTGCACCTGGTTGCTACGTAAGCTGCAAGGATAAAAAAATGCTCTATCAAGCAATTTTATAAAAAAATATATGCAACCAGCTATATATGTACCTTTTTGAACTGGGTAAGCATGTAACTTCCTAGTTAGACTAAGTTTACTAGCAAACTATGATACGCATCTACAATATGCGTGGTAGTCAACTCTGATCTGTTTAAGACACAAAACTCCCATAGTAAATGGAAATTATGATATGCCTCTGTCATAAGCAAGACAAACAACTAATCCAACTTATCAACCTTTCAACATATGTTTGCCCACGACTATTAACTTAAAATTCATCCCGAACCATTTTACCTAATCTCATTACGGAAGAAAAAAACAAAGGTGGTGTCAAACCTATCCTCAAACTTACTTAAACACACTACAGGTACACATAAGTTATTAAAAAAAGACACAACAAAATAACAACCCACACAAACGTTAAGACCAACGCATTTTATTATATCGTACAGTACATCCAACAAGTATATAGGACACCTCTCACACAGGTTACAATAAAAGGCTCATAAACAAAGATGATAGAAAAATACTAAAAACAGACACAAAGTGAGCGTATAAACGCAACATCGTATTTATTGAACACAAACGCGACACCTTCAAAGTGACACACAGTAACCACTATTTCCATTTTTCAGAAAGGCACATTTCGAACAAGCTTCTGAATGAACAACTCCTTCTCAAGAGCCCTCAACTCTAGCTGCCTCTCCAACTCACGCAGCTGCGCCATCTTCGCCTCATCCTTCCTTAAAGTATCATTCAACAACTCAACAGCTTTTACAAAAGCAATGATACTTCTAACACTACAAAACTCATCAACAAGATTTCTCCTATACTCACAAACATCTACAATCTCCTCACGCAGCAAGTTCATTTGCATAGCAAATCTTCTATCCTCGGCTGTAGCCCTACGACAAAAATACCTCAAAACCTCAGTCCAATCAAATGAACCAACAATGGAACAAAGCTCTGTAATCATAGGTCGCCTATCCATTGTTCACCCTTTTCGGTCTCCACAAAAGCCAAGAAAGAACTATAAAAATACATAACAATCCGAGACTCCTTAAATAGCCACAAACATTCACAAACTATACTACTTTAGAATCATAAAAAAATAAAGATACATTCCCCAAATAGCAACATACAGCTGCATATCGCAGGGTTCTACTGACGCCTTTGACATGACAAACACAATGAGTTCCAATATTTCCTGTATCAATTAACAAATAGAAAACCCTAACCTTACACAATGTCATTCCAAAAAATCACTACAACTAAGATCCAACAACAATAATGCAGCTTCACTAAAAAAATACTATAATAAGTTACCACTTTCAGTCAATCCAAAAACAATAATGCAAAACAGCTTCCACTTTCTCAAAACTAACAATGTGCAGTGTTTTTCTTTTGCTCTTCCCTTTTAGTTCTGAAATCGTCAACAGTAACCACAATACTTAAAACTTTGACATGAAAACACCACAATGAATTGCCAATACTTGCCATATCAGTTAACAAATAGAAAGCTTTAACCTCACATAATGCAATTCCATACTAGGTAATTAGACTCTTTTCCTCTTATTTTGTCAACGCCAACAAGTGAAAACGCTCATGCTACTATACAATACTAATGTTACAACCAATACAGTAATACTTGAAGTTAGTTTAGTCCAATTCATGCTCATATTAGTTTTCGACACAAGTCTTTACTAGGATAAAATCATTTATGATAGCTGAGGTTACATCATTAAAACTGGCTAAAGCAATAATGTAACTTCACAAAAAAATACTACAATAAATAGACGATTAATATGAGTGAGTGAATAAGCATTCTCAAAATAGCAAAATTAACAAACAGCAATCTAAACAGATAATTAACAAAGAAATTTTTAGCTAAACAGGTTACTAAGAAGATAAAATACACCTTCACATTATTGCTCATAACAAATACTCACCTTTAGTTTCATAGTATTGCAACCATCCTTTCACAATGATCAGAAGAATGTAACCAAAATAGAATACGTGTATCGCAACAACTAAGTAGCTTACTAAAAAACCCATACAGAATAACTCATGCTATAGAATATCCCAGTTGTAAATATGATTTCCAACTTTAGGTATATATAAATAATAATACTACTTATATTAACCAAACCAAATCAAGTGACCCTTGAAAATGGTTAAAGAAAGAAAATCAATGAAATCCGAGTAGTATATGATATTCCCGGGTCGTTTTTCTCAACGAGGAATGCAATGGAGAGTCGAGAGTCGGTTTGATATTTAATGTTTGAATAACAAAGATTTTGATTGGGTTTTTTATTTCTACTAGATAAACAAGTAAGTAAAACTAAAAACAAAAGTAATTAAAGCTAAAACCCTGGAAACGATAACAGGAATCCTAAAAAAAACGTGACTTAAAACCTAAATTATCAAAATTTAATCCTAAATTGATTTTTTTAACTTTTTATAAACCCTAAATGACTGAAATGCAAGAACAAATAAAAGAAACCCTAAAACGTAAGCAATTAAAGTGAAAAAACGAAGAAAAACGATAACGGGACCAAATCCCGTTCTTTAAAAAAACCAAATTCTACAAATTTAACCTTAAAAATGCAAATTTAATTTTTAACAGTCCTAAATGATAAAAGAAAATTTAAAAAAAAGAATTATATTTTTTTGACTTTTAAATAATTTAATATGAATTAAAAACAGTTTTAATAAAAACAATTAATTAAAAATACTAAACGAAGTTGGAAAAATCTGAAAAATTCATGAAAAGTACTTTGAACTATGCTGATTCTAAGAAAAATAAAATGGTGAAAAGTGCTTATTGAAATAAGCCAGAAATAAGCCGAATTGGTCTGATAAGCTAAAAGGGGAAAAAAGGGTTAAATACTAAATGTTGCAAGGGTATACCAGATAGCCCTGGTCTGGTGCAATGGTTAAAGCGTTGGGGTGCTATGTGGGAGGTCTCGGGTTCGAGCCTTGCTCACCCTTGACTTCCCCTACACCCCAATGTTTTTATTTTTGAAAACTTTTTAAACAACTTTTTTAATAAACTAAAAATAAGCATTTTTAAAACTAAAAATTATTTTTGAAAAGCAATAATAAGCACAGAAATAAGCTTTTAAAAACACAGACTTGGGCTTTTTAACTAAATGACTTTAACTAAAACTGTTAAGCTATTTTTAGACTTAATAAGCTGAAAGAAAAGGCAAATAAGCAAAAACAGACCAAATGCTACTCCTAATAAGCAATAAGAAACAAAATTAAGCAATCCTAACAAAAAATAAGCTCTGAAAAGCAAATGAGCTTTTGGCTCAAAACTGGTAATCAAACAGCCCAAAAGGCACTTTTCTAGCTTAATTTTAAGCTAAAAAAAGGATCCTTATAGCTTAATGGGCTATACCACTGAAGAGCTTATACAATAAGTGACCAAGATTGACTCACACCTTTAAAAATATATAATATATAAATATAAAATACTTATATAAATATATATAAATATAAGGGGGTAATAATCAAAAAATCTCAATTATAGTAATCCGGGAGTATGAATTCTCGGGTCGTTTCCCCAACGAGGAATGCAATTGAAAGTCGAGAGTCATTTTTGAGAATCGATGCTTGAATGGAACAAGATTGATATTGGTTTTCTAAATCTACGGGAAAATTAAGGCAAAAACTTAAAACACTTAAGGCAAGACAAATTTTAACTAAAAACGCAAAACGGGAATCCTAAACGGGACCTAAAAAACCTAAATTGACAAAATTAAATCCTAAAATGATCTTTTTGGTTTTTTTAAGTCTTAATTAACTAAAAAGCTAGGACAAAGAAAACTAGACCAAAAACGAAGGCGATTAGGGCTTAAAAATACTAAAAACGTGAACGGGATTCAATCCCGTTCTTTAAAAAACAAAATTTTGCAATTTTAACCCTACGAAAGCAAATCTAATTTTCCTATGTTCTAAATGTTAAAAGAAAATTTTCTAAAAAAGAATTATATTTTTTTGACTTTTTTATAATTTTTTATGAATTAAAAACGATTTTAATGAAATTAAATGTTTAAAAATACTAGACTATTTAATAAAAATCTGAAAAAATTAGCAAAAGTAGCTTGAACAATGCTTGACCTAAGGAAAATAAACCGGGAAACACAGCTTATCAAATAAGCTAAAAATGCCTAATAAGATAAAAGGCCTAAAATGTCTATTAAAGATTAATGTTGCAAAGTTAAATTGAAAAAGTCCCCAGGGCACGTTGGTGAGGGTGTGTGTTGTGAGGTTTATAAAAGGGTTGAAACTGAGTTGAGGTCGGGGGTTCGAGTCTTGCTCACCCCCGACTTCCTTGGTTTCCCTTTTTTTTTATTTTGCAAAAACCTAAAAAACAAAGTTGTAAAACAGCTTATAATAAGCTATTTTTGTGAAAACAACTTTTCTAAAAGCTAATCAATAAGCCATTAAATGAGCTTAAAACAGACAGAAAGCACTTGACTTCTTTTTTACTTTTTACAAAACTTAATAAGCTAACAATTAAAATAAGCTAAAACAAAGACTGAATAAGCTATTATTAGACTAAAACTGACCTAAAAAGCTAAATTTAACTAGAAATAAGCAAGCCATAAGCTAAGGATTTCAAATAAGCACTTATTAGAAAACTGCATACCAAACAGGCCAAATGGCTAGCTTTGAGCTTAATTTTAAGTACTCTAATGGATCCTTATGGAAAATTGGCTTGTACTAGCTTAAACTATGACCTAAAAGCTATTTAAAACTCCTTTTAAAAAGTATTTTGAAATCTCATTAAGCTAAGAAAAAGCTAACTGAAATAGCTACTTTTGACTTTTAACTATGTTTTTGGATTTTTTAAGAAAAGATAAAATAAGCTAAAACCTAACCTAAATAAGCTATGAACTACTAAACTTTAACCTAATAAGCTAGTTTAAACAACAACTAAGCAAAAACTTAAGCTATAAGCTAGAAATCTCAAATAAGCTCTTTGACAAAAATTGTTAACCCAAACAGTCCATAAGGGCAACTTTGAGCTTATTTTTAGATAAGCTAAAGGATCCTTATGGACTTTTGGCTTATTACACTAGAAAGAGTACCTAAAATACTGCTTAAAACAATAATTGAAAAACATTTTGAAATTTAAATGAACAATGAAAATTCTAAATGAAAACTGCTTATTAACTCAGTAGGAGCTGAGTATGTTTTTGATTTACAAAAGACAAAATGCTGATTTTGAGCTTAAAAACAGATAGACAAATAAGCTATTTTTTAAAAACTAAGTTCAAAAAGATGACCATTTACCTAAAAACTACTTGTAAACTAAAAATCAAATCCTAAAAACTAAATTTAACCTCTGATAATTAAGCATGAAAAAAGGTAATATGTTATTCTAAGTTGCTGATGCAATTGACACAAATTTAGCCAAAAACTTAAGTCCAACTATTGCAGGCTTAAGAACTTGATTCTACATTCTTAAAACCTCAAAACGAAAGCTATTAGAATTATTCTTAGTAAAACAGACTTGAGCTTATGATGCTAAAATAACTGAGCTTATGCTACAGATTTAAACTAATAACATACAAACTTTAGAAAACTTGATTAAACCTACAAATATCCTTAAATCCTCACCTTTAGAAACTTAAATTGCAGATTAAATTCACTTTAAAGAACCAAGAGGATCTTTGCAGTACTAACTTAAGTTAGTACTGCCTTGACCCAAACACCCCTTGAAAGTGCTTAATGCCATTTCAAGTTTATAAAACTTAGATTAAAAGCACAAATTGTAAATACCAGATAGTGAACAGCTAAAAACAGACTTAATAAGCAGATTTCAACAAAATAAGCAGAATCAATAAGCTAACTAATTATGCTACTATTTTTGGGTTTTTAACTGTTTTAAAGAAATAACAAGCAGATCAAGTTCTAAGCTAACGGTTAGACATAATAAGCATTTAGCATATATAATAAGCTACAATAAGCTAGATTAAACAACAACAAGCAAGTAATAAGTAGTATTAAGCTAATTTGCAATATTAAAGCTATAAAATGTAAATTGAGAACTTACATAAGCCTCTGCACAAACAAGGCTATAAAATGCTCTTATGAGCTAATCAACAAGCTCTAGCTTATCTATGATAAGCTAGTAAGGTCCTAGAAACCCTTCCATTTCTAGTTTCCCTTCCAAAATTAAGCTGAGGTACATTTGAGGGTGAATTTGTATGTCGATAAGCTCATTTAAGCTTTAAGAGCTTAAATGAGAGTGTTGCTAACTTGAGTAAAGTTTAAGAGCTTATTAAGAGCTTATTGAGACTTATTAAACAATTACACTTATTATTGCATATGAAGTAAAATAGATATTATACTCAAGATTAAAAGTAAATTGCAAATTTTATTAATGAAAACGAATTACAAAGCTTTTAACAAGAGATTACAAGAGCTTAATTGACCATAAGCTAAAAATAACAATAAGCTAAAAGCTACTTCTACACTACTCCTAAATTAGCTAGCTCATCTTCTGTGAGTGAGAGGTGCCTTTTATAGGCTAAGAGAGAAGATTCTAAGTCTTCATACACGTTCTCTTTGATCTTGACCATCAATTCTTCTAATCATTGGATGCCCATCTGTAGCCGTTGGATTAAAAGAGAGCACACGGATTGCCACGCTAGCAATCCAATCATTGGGAGGATGTGTGCTTCTTTTACACTGAGTTTAATGTAATTTTCCTCATTTGGGTGTGTTAGATTGATGTCCGCGTGCCATTCCTTTGTCAGATCTAGCTAATCATAAGCTTGAGGTGACGTTTTGCTTTGCCAATCGTGGAGCTCGGTACTAAGCATCTTTTTTGCCAACTAGGATAAGTATGGGTGTGGGTTTACTTGCTCAATTTTAACACAGGGTAAAACTTAAGACGAAGGGTGAACAGTAACACCCATTCGTGCCCTTTTTAACCGTTTATAACGTTTTTTTGTGTTTGACTTGGGCTCAGGATTTATAAAAGAAATGGGCCGGTGTAATTTGGGCTTGGGCTTGGTTTAAAAGGGTTTTGGGTTATAATTAAAAAGATAACAACCGTTAGCCTTTTATATTAAAAGGACAAATGGTGTTAGTCATTCAAGGACCATTTTTATTATATGTTAAACAATAGGGGCCGTTTTGGGGATTTAAGGGTTTTGTCTTTTAGTGGGTTGACCAAGGTTTGACTTTGTTGACCTTTGCTAGAAACTTTCTGGCTCTTGTGCACTATATCCGTTCCCATATTCGTGTTTGTCTGGTTTTGATCATTTTCTTGTGATTTTTGCAATATCCGTACCTACACATCACAAATGACAAAACAAGCAATATACAAGCATGTTAGCCTTAATTTTATATAAGTCGAACAAGAATGTTATCGGTCTTATTAGTCGTAATTAGTCTTGTTAAGTAATAGGCTAGTCGGGTTCAACGGGCTTGGATTGTAATCTAATATTGTCCGTGTTTCGGGCTCAAAGCCCAAGCTTAGCCAAGCTCGGCCCAAGTAGAAAAGCCCACATGCCACTTATGGCTCAAGGGTATAAATAGAACCCTCTCCACACATGGAGAGGGTGTTGGTTACCATTTGCATAATTTGTGTGTGTGTGTAATCTTCCATCTCTAGTTTTCTCTCTAATAAATCTTTCAACTTTTCTCTCTTCTCTTTTCTACTTTTTTGCTTATTGGTATAGCTTATGTTGTGAAATGAATTAAGCTTTTGGGATAACATTTAGTATCAGAGCCACGGGTGGGTATAGTGTTTGTGGTTTCGTTGCTTATTGAGCTTATTGATTCGGCTTAAAATAGTTTTTTTTATTTCGTTAGTTTTCATGTTTATATTCACTCGGCATAACGTTTTTTAGTTTTATAATCTCTCGTCACTTTCTTTCTTTCTTTCTCTATTCAGTTTATTTGTGGTTTAGGATCGATCTAGTGAAGATCGAACTAGAGAGGATCGAACGAGTGGTGATCATATTTGGATCGATCGAGTGATTTTAGTTTGGACCGAACGAGGGCCTTTTAGCTTGGACCGAACTAGTTTCCTCTTACTAGGAATGATCGAGTGTTTTCCTTCAAGGACCGATCGAGTTTACCTCTTAAAGGACCGAACGAGTGGTTTCTGGTTGGACCGAACGAGTTGTTTTGTTTGAGGATCGAACTAAATTTCTTTTAGGACCGAACAAGGACAATCAAACTAGTATTCTCCTTTAGGACCGAACGAGACAACCGAACCAGAGGACCAAACTAGTTATGGACCGAACTAGTAATTTTTATTTTACGGTTTCTTCTTGATTTTGTAAAATCCCGCGAAAGATACAATTCTTTTCTCGGTTTTAATCACAGATTTGTAAAATCCCGTAAACGTTAATTAATTTCAAATCCACAACAACAATCACTTTACCTACTTAAGATCCGATATCCATTCATA
>BQNB010015407.1:55644-73326 GCA_026074375.1 Tanacetum coccineum
CTACTTGCTCAAATAAACATATTCCAACTTATGCAACTTTAGAAATCTAAAATCCCTAAATACTTCCTCATTTGTGTCAAATCATTCTCTTACCTCTTAACTACATTGTTTAATACAAATAAAAAAAATGTTTTTGTAAAACTTGTCTCATGAACGTATTCATAGAAACACATGGTCAATATGTTGTTTCAAACATGTTCATTAGAGCTACATTAAAAGGAGGCTAAGAGTTTTTCTCTCAAAAATAAAACAATTTTTTTCTTCGAGTTAAGAAAAACTGCACCTCCAACATATCAAAATTTTACTCAAAAAAAACTTACTCAAAAATCCTATCTGTCCGTCGGCCGGTGCCATTCAAAATTCAAGCCGGTGCCCTATCTAGAATAGAACCGGCAGAACTGGCAAACCTGTTCTCAGGTATTATTATACGAATTTTTCAAATTTAAAACCAAGTTTTCCCTCCTTGTCACATCACTTAGGTTCTTAGAATAGAAGTTGACCTTTAACACAATCTAATCATTAGATTTTAACCAAATTAGGAAGCAAAACATTTAAGATCACCTCAAAACTTCTTCTATAAATAATGCATCATTTCTTGCTCTTCTCCCTCACTCCTACCTCTCTTGTCTTACTATTCTTCATAATGCCTAAGGAGAACAAAACTAACCTAAAACGAACTACAAGAATTAGTGTTAGACCATGTTGCTTTGTCAATCCAAGAACCTCCTCTCCGCCCTATCAACCATTCTCTCTACCATCGGATTACACATCGGGAGCCCTACCAACTTCTCTAATAATCTCTCCACCACTATCTCCAATTAATACGACATTAAATCACAATGAAAAGTGTTTACTTACTCCCAAGACAACTCCTCCTCCATTGACTTTGCCACCACCTGCTCCTACTCAACCATCTAAGCTCACCTCACCGGTAACTACTAACCTTGATCCCATTGAACTCTTGTTCACTACTCCACCATCTTCTCCATCTTTACTTGATGTGCTAGTGATCTTCCACCTTCAACAACAAATCCATCACCTCCTAGACCATCCTTTGCAACCATTGAACATTTGGCGAATGAGCCACCTCCTATTCCTCCAATGGACTCTTCTTTTCCTTCACCAACTCCGGAGTTAGAACCAACACCTCCTCCTCTCCCTCCTCAATGCTTGCCTCCTCCACCACCTCCATTTCCACCTCTTCCACCATTGGGACCTAACAACCCTTTTCCTTTGCTCACCCATGAGATGTTTTGTGAACATTGCCAAAGAACTCAAGTCTTGGTCGACAACCTCCAAGGAGAAATGAGATTCATTCTCAATCACATTCTCGACCGCCTTAATGTCATAACTCACAACATCTAATAAAAGAAACTAAGTAGTAGAATAAAACTAAGTAGATTCATTAGGAATCCTTATTAAGAATCTCTTGTTATGTTGTTGTATTGTCTTTTATGTTATTGAATAAAAAGCATTTGTGATTGGACATTTGTTATCTTCTTCCAAAATTATGTGTAAAATTCGTGGACTTTGGCCTTTTTAGTCAGCCAGTTCTGTTCGACATTAAGCCGGTTCCATTGTTAGACAGCACCGGCTGGCCGGCTCTACAGTGGGCTTTTCTATTTTTTGTACCTCTAACTTTTCTTTGTAGGAACTCACATAGCAAGGGGGAGCATATCTCATTATTTCTAACACATTTGTTTTGTAGCATTCATCAAAGGGAAGCTTTCCATCTTGACAAAATCTTTACATTTCTCATACATTTTCATTCCATTTTTGTTTCAACAAAAAGGGGGAGAAAGAAAGTAACCAACGTCTAGATTTAAATCTAATCATACCTTTGACTTAATATGTTTTGTCATCAACAAAAAGGGTGAGATTGTTAATACAAATAAACCGGTTTTAAACAAAATGTTTCTACAATCAACTTAGGCTAAGGTTTTATCAATGACAAAACATAACAAACCATTTCTCAAACCTCTTATCCTCTCAAAACATGATTCCTTTACTATCTCCTAAACTTGTATAAAAGCACATGTAACTTGAAAAAGTACACAAATCTTTTTAAAAAACCCTAACTTTACACAAAATCATTTTACACTTATTCATTTAGTGTATAATCAAATGCAGCAAATCCAAAGAAAATCTCACAAGATTACACAAGATTTCTCAAGATTTTGTAAATCAAAATCCGAATTTAGTTACTGTTTGCCGGTGCCCTTAGTTTTGCAAGCTGGTGCCATTGGTAAATAGCACCGGCAGAACCGGCCTACATTAAATTGTTTGGCTATAAATACCAAGTCATTTCTCATGTTTGTATACACCTTTCTCATCTAATCTTCTCTCTAATCAACTGATCTCTCTCTTTCTCTAGCATCTTTTTCTAAATCTTGTGTAGGTAATTCACTTCAAGAAAGGAATTGCCAAATACGCTAAAGTTTCAAGCACGCCTCTAAAGTGTCTTGATCTTGATTCTTCTTACTTCATTCAAGAGATCATCTTGCTGTAATCTATTGTTGTATTATTAGTTGTACATCAAGTGTAGTTGTGTTATTATCGATTCTCGTGTGTGAGAAATTCGGTGATCATCTTTGTAATCTATAGAAGTGTACCATCGTTGTGAAGGCTTCTCCGCCAAGTGAAAGGAGCTCGGTGACTAGTGTTTAATAAACTCTTGAGTAGGTGACTCGGGGAGTGGAGTAGGGCAAGGAAGGTGTCCTTATAGCCGAACCACTATAAATACTTGTGTCTCGGTGAAATCTTTCTACACTCTATCTTCTCTTCACTTTTACATCTCTTACTTCTTAATTGCTAAACATCAATATCTAAATCACTTCACTAAATAGTTTCAAACAAAGTGTTTTACAAGTTTTTAAAAGGCTAAAAATTTAGAAAACTATTCAACCTCCCCTTCTAGTTTTCCACAATTTTTTTCTTAAAAACATTTATTAATTTTGTTAGCATTTTTTTAATCAGCAAATGAATGCGTGGATTGAGATACTCATTAGAAGTAGGCCACAAGATGCCGACTGGACTGTATCTAAATCAGGGACAACATGTGTACATCCTGAAAATAACCGGTTTTTGATACAGACAGATCCACACATTATTGGAATGTTGGATGGTTCAACCCGTCCCTACCCATCATGGAAAAATGTTAATTGGGTACTTATTTTTGTACTTATTTATGTTAAAACATTTAACATCTTTTATGGATGAATATTTTTTGATAAGTTATTTACATTTACCAATTTTTGTTTTGTCACACCCCGATATTTTCAGGTCAATATTTTTAAACTTTTCCGACAATTATTTTTGACTTTTATACGCTACGTTTGAATCTGGCAGTTTACCGGGAAGTAAACCCGCGTCAATCTGAAAAACGTCATCGGACGTGTTCCGGCATCAGATATTCATTAGTTTAGATATTATATGAGTTATTTTATCTTTTTTAAGTGTTTCGTAGTTTACGATCACTCCCGGTATTTATTGAATTGCTCTTACTCACTTTGGCAACAATTGCTTTGCTTCCGTGAATTACGAACTTTGGATTTGCTCTCGATGATTCTTAGGCAATCTCGAGGCATTTTATCCAAAAAATTACCACCCGCGGCGGAATTCAACGAATCTTAATCATTAGAGTTTAAAGCATTGTAGAAAGTATCGAGTTGATGTAATTTTGAAAATCCATGATGTGGACATGCCCGAAGAAGATTGTTGAATCGGTCTCATGCCTCGTAAAAAGTTTCATCTAATCGTTGTTGAAATCCCGTGATTTCATTTTGAGGGTTTGTTGTTTTAGAAGGGTTGGAAGATTTGTTTATGAATTTCAAAACAAGATCATCCCATGTAAGAATCGATCGAGGGAGTTCTTTTTCGAGCCAAATCTGGGCGGCCCCCTCGAGGGAAAATGGGAAAAGCATAAGCTTAACCGACGTACTCGGGACATTCGGGAACTTCATCGTAGAAGTGATCTTGTTGAAATATCGAATATGAGCATGAGGGTCTTCTTTGTCATGTCTAAAAAATTGTTTATTTTGAACAAGAGTAAGCAAACCATGCTTAAGCTCAAAGTTGTCCGCGGTGATTGCAGGAACAACGATTGCATCCTCGTAACCCTCGGTGGGTGATTGGAGCAATTGCGCCATAGTACGATTATCGGCCATCGTAACTACGGGAGGATCGGGAGGATCTTGATCATTAATTGGTTCCTCAAGATCAAATGGTTCAACAAAATTCGGTGGGACTTGTTGTTGCTGACGGTTGGATTACGGGATACGTTGGCCGGTTGGCCCACCAAAAAAAACTAGATAGATCCTTTGGATACGTTGGCCGGTTGGCCCGGGGGGGCCTTGCCCGCGATTAGGATTATGACCAGGTTCCAGAAGATGACTTTGCTACTGCTTCCCTTGGTGAGGAGATTAATCTCTGTTAGGAATACGAAAATCCTAGGAAAGTATCGGTCACTCCATAGATAATTGTCGTTAGCTCATTAAGTATTATTTTGAACCTTAATAGGCCAAGTTAGGAAAAGCCCATGAACTAGTCCATAGCCGGCCTCAATTAGGGTATAAATACACCTCTCCATGCCTTGGAGATGTGGTTGGTTGTTCATTTGTTTCACACATTAATGCATCTTTGATTGGTACTTTCAAATTAGGTATGAATATAAATAATAATATAATAAATACTACTACTTATATTACCCAAACCAAATCAAGTGACCCTTGATAAGGTTCAAAGAAAGAAAATCAATGAAATCCGAGTAGTATAATATTCTCGGGTCGTTTTCCCGACGAGGAATGCAAATTTGAAAGTCGAAAGTCGGTTTGATATTTGATGCTTGAATGGAACAAAGATTTTGATTGGTTTTCTAAATCTACGGGAAAATTAATGCAATCTACACTAAAAACAATTAAGGCTACACAAATTTAAACTAAAAACGCAAACGAGAATCCTAAAAACGTGACTTAAAACCCTAATTTATCAAAATTAAATCCTAAAATGATATTTTTAACTTTTATAAGTCCTAACTGACTAAAATGAAAGAACTAAGAAAACTAAACCAAAAACGAAAGCGATTTAAGCTTAGAAACACGAAAAACGTGAACGGGATCTAATCCCGTTCTTTAAAAAACTAAAATCTACAATTTTAACCCTACGAAAGCAAATCTAATTTTCCTAAGTCCTAAATGATAAAAGAAAATTTTGAAAAAAAGAATTATATTTTTTTGACTTTTATATTTTTTTATTATGAATTAAAAACGATTTTAAATTAAATTAAATATTAAACATACTAAATGAATTATAAAAAATCTGAAAAAATCACAAAAAGTCCCTTGAACAAAGCTGGATCTAAGAAAAATAAGCTGGGTAACACAGCTTATCAGAATAGGCTGTTAAAAAGCCAAAACGGCTTATAAGCTAAATGGGGTAAAAAGTTGATATAACAATAATGTATGCAAATTGATAGTAGTTTCACATTCATATATAAAATATTATAGCAATATAATCACTAGAGCAATTAAGAAGATTCCCAAAGTCTCCCTTGAGGAAAATTCACTCTAAAAAATAATATATATATATATATATATATATATATATATATATATATATATATATATATATATATATAATATAATACGTATGATAACCGAGAAGTATGATTCCCCGGGTCGTTTCCCCAACGACTTGCGAAATTGAAATCACGTTCTTGTTTGGATAATGATGAGAACAAAGATTGATTTGATTATCTATGTCTACTAATTAAAAACAACAATTAAAATAAGCAATTTAAAACAATTAATTAACTAAAACAATTTAACGGAAGCAAATAAAACGCAACAAATAAGTAATTTAGGCAAAATTAACTCTTAAAAATGCAAACTAAATTTCTAAACCTAAAATAAGACAAAAATTTTTTTTTAGAAAAAGAAATTTATTATTTTTTATTATTTTTGAATTTTTTATGAATTAAAAACTAATTTAATCTAATTAAATCCTAGAAAATAGCAAATTAAGTCCTAAAAAATCTAAAAAATCTAAAAAATGATTTTTAAACTTAGAAAAGTCTAAAATACTATAAAAACTCAGAAAACTATTTTTAACTATTTTCTATATTAAATTTCTATTTTTAAAATTAAAATTAAAAGCTTAAAAATGAAAATAAAAATCTAAAAGTTGTAAAAATGATTTTAATGAATTTAAAACTAAAAGTGTTTATTTTAAAACTAAAAACTATTTTTTTGTATTTTTATTAAAACTTTTTCTATTTTTTATTAATTTTCGAAAATTTATATCTAAGAAAAACTATAAAAAATAATATAATTTTATGGAAAATTTACCAAAAAATTCATGAAAGTCCTAAAAGTAAACAGGAATGCAAGAAAAATAAGACCAAGTCCCCAGCTTATCTAATAAGCTGAGAAATTAAAGAAATAAGCTACGACTTTATATGGGCTTATTGGCCCAAAGTGACTATAATAATTAAATAGAGGAAAATGCTCTTGGATGAGCTAATGAAGCAAATGGTAAGGCATTGGTGTCGTGTGGGAGAGGTCTTGGGTTCAAGTCCCAGGAATACGTTTTTTTATATATTTTTTATTTTGCAAAACTCAAAGAATGGAAGTTGTAGATTAAGCTAATTTAAGAAACTTTAATAAAGTAACTACTAGCTGAAACTCAAAATTAAGCTCTCAAAATGCTTTTGAAAATAGCTGTTACAGAAACAAAGCTTTTGTAAGCTAAAAAGCTACTTCTCACTTAATTGCTTACACACAACTCACATTAAGCTTATTTTCAAAACCAAAAGCTATTCAAGTAAGCTTATGATATCTAGAAACTAATTTTTATAATCTAAATATTCTAATAACACAGAAAGCTTTTTGAAAAATTAAGATCAAAAGCACTAACTCAGAATTTTTACTTTTAAGCACAAAAGCTAAAAAAACTAGAAAACACAATAAGCTTCTAGAGGAGTTGAGCTTTTGAAAACTTAACAATCAACATATAAGCTATAAATCAAATTCATAAAAACTAATCTTATAAGCTAGAAATCTAAGTTTAAAAGCTAAGTTCTAGTTACTACTGTTTTTGGCTTTTTGAGGTTTTTTTATGAACTTTAGAAGCTAATGTACCCTATTAAACAAGCTAGAAATTTAAAATTAAGACTTAATCTATTTTAACCTATATCTAATCTATAAACTTACTAAATTTTAAAATCTAAATCCTACTAAAACTAACTTAAATGATATTGAAAGAGACAGCAGTAGTAACTGCTGTTACTTCTGCTGATGTAATTGACAAAGGTGCAAAACACAAATGCAGGGTGACTTTGTGGTCAAGCTGCAATGAACACATTCAAAGAATGTGTTTTGATTACTTAGCAAACAAAATTCCAAGCCTAGTAAGGCTTGATCAAATCAACGTCTAGGCTTAAACAAATACATCCCCTGGTTCAGGATCAAAGTAATTAAGCTAAACTTTCTATATTTTAAATCTAACTAAGAAAACAATTTTATTACTGATTTAAAGTGATAATGAAAATGATTTAAGCAAGGATCACAACTCAGTTTGACTTTTAGGGGTCAAACAGCACTAATCCAAACACTCCTTTATACTAGACAGATTCAACTTTAGCTTTCTACTATGAAATCTAATTAACAACTTTCAATATACCGATAAAAGCAAATCATAAACTAACCTTATTAACTTATTTTAACAACTTATTTTAAGCTATGTTATGATTAATGTTTTCTAACTTAGAACCGAACATTACAAATAATAGTACAGTCAGTTATACTTAGTACCAGGACAATTACAAAAAAGTTAGTACTTAGTTTATTTAGTACCGTTGTAAGAAAGTTAGTTAGTACCTGTTGATAATATATTTAAAAGATATTAATGAATAATTTTAGAAAAAGATTTGTAAGCTTTTATGTTATCCTTAGCAAATAAAAAGGATCACCTTTGGCATAGTTAGACACGTTGTTAGATATATGAAATAGACAATTACAAATCATACAACATATCATAGTTAGCAATCTGTAACTATCAAGAACATTTTCAACAAAGTTGTTATTCTGTTAAATCATTATTCTTCTTAGTACTTGTGTTAAGATTCCGCATTAACATATTGTATTCAAGTCATTGTTTCTATATAGTCTGTTGTATTTATACATCCAGGCTATCATCCTTTATAGGCTGCAAAGATCCATTCAGTTTAAGGAACCACAATTGGTATCAGAGCCTTGTTAGAAACTTTGAATAAGAAGAACAATCAAATCTAAACATGTCTGGAACACATGATGAAATCCCACCTCCACCACCACCTCCACAAGAAACACAACAAAAACCAACACAACAAACTCCTCAAACAGTCTCAACCATCAAACTACCAATTCTCAAAAAGGGAGAATATGACATATGGGCTATGAAGATAGAACACTATCTGGCCCATACAGACTATCCAATTTGGGAGGTTATCCAAAATGGGAATGGTCCTGTATCAGTCACACTGGATACAACAGGACAGATTAAAATTTTGCCTCCTAAAACTGCAGAAGAAATGGTGCTAAGAGAGAGAGAAAGAAAAGCTAGGACCACCTTGCTGATGGCCATACCAGAAGATCATCTAGCTAAATTCCACAAAATGACTGATGCAAAAGATATGTGGATTGCCATAAAATCCAGATTTGGTGGAAATGATGAATCCAAAAAGATGCAGAAGTACATCTTGAAGCAACAATTTGAAGGATTCACAGTATCCAACTCAGATGGAATTCACAAAGGATATGAGAGATTCCAAAGTCTACTCAGTCAGCTAGAGATTCATGGAGCAGGTGTATCTACTGAAGATGCAAATCAAAAGTTTTTAAGATCTCTACCTTCTGCTTGGTTACAAGTTTCCTTGATCATGAGGAACAAACCAGGAATGGACAGTCTTAGTTTTGATGACTTGTACAACAATCTAAGAGTCTTTGAAAATGATGTGAAAGGCTCTACTGCATCATCATCCAACTTGCAAAATATAGCATTCGTCTCTGAAAACACCAACAGTACTAATGAAGTTAGTACTGCTTATGGTGTGTCCCACTCTTCTGGTCATTGTTTAAAGCATGAACAACCATCAACATCATCATATTCCTTGCTTGCAAGTCAATCTAGTTGTCCTCAACTGGATCATGAGGACTTAGATCAGGTTGATGAATATGATCTCGAAGAAATGGACTTGAAATGGCAAGTGGCAATGATCTCCATGAGAATAAACAAGTTCCAAAAGAAGACTGGTAGAAAACTACAGTTTGATGCAAAAGAACCTGTTGGTTTTGATAAAACTAAAGTGGAATGCTTCAAATGCCACAAAACAGGGCATTTTGCAAGAGAGTGTAGAACAAAGGAAGAGAATAGAAGGAGAGATGGATGGAATACTAGGAACAGGGAAGGGAGAAGAACTGGAAATAAAGATGGGAACAGAACTGGAAAGAAAGAAGAATCTAAAGCAATGGTGACAGTTGATGGAGAATGTGTTGACTGGACAACTCATTCAGAAGATGATGAAAACTTTGCTTTCATGGCTAGCAACAGCTCAGGATCAAACACACAGGTATGTTCAAATGAGTGTAAAGAGTCTTATGCTAACCTTAAAAGACTCTATGATGCTCAAAGAGAGCAACTTAGTGATGCTAGCGTAGAAATAAAGGCTTATACTCAAGGTCTTAAGAAAGTTGAAGCACAGTTAGTTGCCCATCAACAAGGTCAACTTTGGTATGAACAAAAAATCAAATTTATGAAAATAGATTTAGATGATAAAACAGATGTTCTAACATACCATAAGAAATTGTTGGCTAAAGCTCAAAAAGAAAAAGATGATTTGGAAGTAATAGTAAACAAATGGAATCATTCTTCAAAAAATCTTGGTAAAATTATAAATGATCATATGAGTGCATCTGATAAGTTTGGGCTAGGGTATGGTGATTACAGATATAGTGGGAATTTGAGTTATGAAAATGAAATTTCACAAAGTGTCTTTATGTGCAATAAAAGTGATTCTGAAAATCGACCTTTGCATACAAGGCTTGTTAAACCAAGTGAAATGCAAGCTGTTCCTCCACCCATGACAGGGAATTATTTGCCCTCTGGACCTGTGTTGAAATAGATGATCACAACTATACATATGGACCATGATAAGATCAATCAAAGGAATCTGAATAAACAACTGAACTTGATACTGTGACTCGAACATTAGTACAGAACCTTCTGAATTAGTTGTCTGAACCTACGTTGTCAATAAATCAAATGTAGATGTTCAACCTAAGGTTTGTTGCTTTGCTCCTATCATTGAGGATAGTCTGAATCAGGATATTGTTGATGAGAATCTGACTGTGCAAACTAGAAGATCTTGATACACCTATGGTTTGTAAAAGCAAGTGTAAAACTCATCACACCCGGCAATTTTCGATATTTTATATTACTATTTTACCCTTGGACTTTTTGGTTCGACTTGACCTTTTTGAACTTTTTTGGACCTTTTACGTCACATAAAATAACGATTCGTTGTAGTCGGGTATAAAAAATTTTTGAAACGTTTTTAAATAATAATTTCATAATTTCGATTATTATCGCTCATTTGCAAATTATTTTTCTAATTATTTGAACTAAAAAAACCGAGCAGATGTATTTTATTCTGAATTGAATTTATCCAAAATACGATGAGCTGATTACGTTTTGTTATTCGGGACTCTAAAGCATTTGATTGTAAAACGATATTTAGACAACTTCTTTTTAGTTTTACCCGAGAAGACTTGAAAAACAAGCAGCAGAGGGCTAAACAGCCCCGCCATAAGTGTTTGAAAACTGCACACTCAACGGGGTACCGAACACAAAAATAATTAAATTTATTTTAAATTATCACTATTTATTTAATAAAAATATTAAATAAAATTATTTAATATTTTACTTATTTAAGCGTTGTTGATAACGCGAATATCCGAGATAAAAATTTATTTTTATTTTTAACCAAGTCGCAAAATAGATAATAAACGTCTTAAATAAATTTTATAAAACGTTTACGAAAATTAGTCGAGTGAATACTCATTTTTATCAGAAAAATGATTTAGAAAACAATGGCGTAAGTTTCGTGATTTGAATCATCCGTTAAGTCGCTCAAACGAGTCCCGAAACGATAATTATCAAAAACTCATTAAAAAGATACAAAATGAACCCTAAACTATTTATAACTTGACACTTTCATTTTAAAGTTTAATATATATATAAAAATATATAACTTTTATTTCATTTCCATCTCTACAACACACACACACACATAAATAAACACTCATCTTCTTCCTCTCCCCCTCTCCACCGGATTCCGGCCACCGGACGCCGCCGACCACCACTACTGCCGCCGGAAAACTTTTCCGGCGGACTTTTCCGGCCAACTCCAAAAACACTCCTCATCACCGGATCTATTCGATCCCCACACCCACTCTCCTCCACGCGCCTCCACCACGCCACCACCACCCACACACCGCCGCTGCCGTCACCACCACCATCCCCATCACCTCGTCACGCATCTCCACCCTCACCAACATCTCCAACCCGACACCTTCATCTCTATTTCTACGCCACCATCGTCATCATATCCCACCCGACGCCACCACCGCTGACACCATCACGAACACCATCTCATCACCACCTCACAGCCACCAACAGCCTCCGCGGCTCAGCCGCATACCACCACCACCCTCACCTTTGGATGGTTATATTTTTGTAGTTGGTTTTCATAACCCCGAAGGGGTGTTCGTTTTGTGTTTTAACAGCCACATAGGCTGCCGCCTAGGGGGCGTTTGGTTCTAGGTTAACAGCCCTCAAGGGGGGTGTTTGCTTATGTTGTTTTACACCATAGGGTGCGTTTGGCTGTGTAAACAGCCCTAGGGTGCGTTTGATTTTGACGACAACCCACCAAGGGGTGCGTTTGGGTTTTAAAAATGTCTAGGGTGTGTTTGTTTGACTGCGAAACAGCCCATATGGGCGTGTTTGGTTCGGCAGTTAACACCCGAACTGAGGTGTTTGGTTTTGCAATCATGGGTGTGTTTGGATTTGCGTAAAACTGCCATTATAAGGGTGTTTGGATATGGGTTTAAATCTGCCTAAAGGGGTGTTTGGTTTTGTGTTTTACAACACATAGGTTGTGTTGGTTTTACTTATTTTATTACCTTTTGATTTCGTATAAATATATATATATATTGAAACACGCGGATAAATTGCAACATAGTTGTTGCGATTAGTGGAAACGTTGAAACTTGACAAATATGGAAACGATCGTATAAAACGACCTAGGTCATGCCGAACATTTATCAGGTATTGAAAATTTATATATTAGTACTTATTGTTTTAACATCTTATTATTTTGGAAACCCGATAAAGATGATTAAATCATAGTCTTAAGATTTTTATGATACATACATAAACCGCGTACAATATGAACGATAGAGATAACTTTTACCCAAACAAGACAAACTAGTTTAGTTAAAACGCGCAACGAAACACTAATATATATAACATTATTTTATAATACTAATAAATAAAATAATAAGTTTTTGTAAAAACTTTAAAAACGTCCTTTATTCAATTCGTAACTTTAAAACGTGTATTTACTTTTACGCATGAACTTTTTATTAATTTAATTTGTGACTTTTGAAAAAGTGTCGAATTATATTATTACCATTATTTTTAACCACGTTTTTTTTATATAATGCTTGTAAAGTACTATATACTACGACTTTTCCTTTTGAATGTTTGTCTTTATTATATACTTCACCACATGAATTATATAATTGTTCATTTTTTTATATGTAATATATATACGGAATATATATTACATACTTTGCGTGTGTTTTTCGATTCATTTTATTTAACCAACCACCAAACCCATCCAACCTGAAATCCAAATCCCTTACCAACGAGTCGCGTTGATGTGCTCATCCATCGGGAAAACCCAAATTCATCATCCTAAGCTAGTGGGATTTAGCTGTTAAGTTAAGCTGCAACTTCTTGGTCGAGCCATTCTGTTCTCCGTTTGTGCTGTGCTTATTATTTGCATTTCTGCTAGTTGCTCTGCAACATCAAGGTGAGTTCATAGCCCCACATCTTACTCGTTTTGAATAAATGTTTTATTATCTTTTGGGGTGAGAAACATGCTCGTTTACAAACTTGTTTACGTTACCGAATTTCCAACTCGTTTACACACTAATTACAAACCTGGTTACTTGATTGATATCACACTCTTTCTACTTATGGGATTAAGTATTTAAAGTTGTTATGAATAAAATGGTTATTTCTTCATTGGACACAAGTGTTTTCAGTTACCATATCCTATTTACGTGTTGCCTAAGTTTTGCGTAAACAAACCATGAACTACCTGCCCGATTATCATGAACTGTTAACATTTCTCGACCGGTGGGGGGAACCGGTTGAGGCAGCGCGATGTGAATAAATAGATCATAGTGGGACTAATTATCCCTATCCGGGTAAGCATGCACTTACTTGTTTCTGTCGTCGATGAACAAACGGATATATGTCATGTCGATTGTGCACTATGGTGGTCTTTGGTTTGGGACACCGGTTAAGGGCAGGAATACTATGCAACAGGAAGAAGCTTGCCCTGTTGACTAATTAGCTTCAGTGTCATGAGCTTAGCGCAACAGTATACACTTTTCATGCGATATTGTATCCGTTATAATAGTCGCATGTGCTTTGTATGTGAAGTTATATCTCCTATAACTGTGTGGCGTACTGTAAACTTGTGGTCTATACTACTTTGGGTTTTGAACCGTTTCTGATTATTAAATGTTTTTTCTTCATTCATTGCGTGACAAGCTGTATTTTACTCAAGTTTTTTGGTCCTCATGAATGTTTTACTTAAACCTCTGAATTCACTCAACTTTATGTTGACCGTTTTAGAATGTTTTTCACAGGGCTTAGTTTGGACTTCTTGATGTGTTTATGGGGAGTCTACGTGCCAATCTGTACTCTTTCAAGACTTATCAAATTATATACTCGTTGTCTTTTGAAAAACCAAATTATGCTTCGCTACATTTTACTTATGACTTCCGCAAAAGTCTAATTCTTTTAAATCATATAATAAAAAAAACTTTTTTTATTATATTTTATTAAACAATGCAAAGAGTCCAATGATTTCCAAAACGTCAGTAGTGGTCCCGTTCTCATGTGCCTTGTGTTGGATTATGATGGGTCGTACGCCCTCGGACACGTATCCGTTCAGGGCCGCGTCTGGGGGTAATTGTGACAGATTGGTATCAGAGCCAAGGTTATAGAGAACCAGGTAGATATCTAGGTAGAATATCTAGGTCTGGACTATAACCAGTATGTGATCCTTACGTGCTTTTATGTGTGCCTTATACGTGTTTTACTATTAGCTTACGCTTATATTTTCTCTGCGATTATCTTTTCTCTGCGGTTATATTTTCTTTGAGGTTATCTTTTCTTTGCGGTTATCTCTTCTCCGCGGTTTACGTTCGCCTTACGTTTATTCCTCTATTTACTTATATGGAAGTTGTCTATATAAATATTAAACCTTTCTAAGACATTGTGGATGACACAATGGTCTCTAAAATTTGTCTAAGACATTGTGAGCGATGCAATGGTCTCGAACTTATTATTCATAACCTTATACAATATCGTATGAGCGATAACCCGACACGGTATGTTTACATGGAATTATAGTATGAATTAAGTTTCACAAGTCTTGTTATGGGCGGGACTTTGTAACGGCCGGGTTTAAAATGGTAATTGCTATGTAAAATCGTTTCATAAAAAGATCGTAATCTTATTTACTTTAACGTGGTTATACTCTTCAGCTATTTTGAACTCTTTGTCGGGGGGGGGGGACCTTCCCAAATGTTTCTCCTGTCTCGAAGACGAGTTTTTAAACACTCGTCCCATACTCATTAGAGTGCCTGCATCGTATTTTCATCCACCACCTTGAAGATTTTGTGAGTACGCGTATTGCCTCAGAAATTAATCTATACTTAACCATTTATTCGACTTATTTCATTTCCATTACCCCATTCGATTTTGAAGTAACATACCGACGACAGACAAGGAGATGGTTCAGAGGATCGAGTGTATTGTAACCTCGATGGTAATGCTATCGAAGCTAATACGTTTATGAAGGTAGAATAAAACATGGCTCGCGACTAAATAGATTAGGTGTATACGCTAGGAAAAACCAAGGTAGTAAGAATGACAACAACAAAAATAAATGACAATAGGTCAGTGAGAGCTTACATTACTAAAACCAAAGTTTCACGGCCGACATAAGTAGCAAAAATTTCCCTTCCGCAACAAACGAAAGGTTGCACCACACTGAACACCAGTATGTGAAGTGCAATACTAAAGAGTGTTGGCATGTGAGATAGGAATTATAGGGACACCCGCTCTGATTTTCAACTTAAAAGCCGTCGTGGAAAATTAGAAATTTGAACGTATATAGGAGGTTAAAAATAGTTGGAGCTCAAACACGTCAAGGGTAAGGTGATGATTTAAGGGAAAGATTTTTCCTATTTAGTGACCACCAAAAGTAGACATCTGCTGTAATCTTAAGAGTTGTTGCATTAGACTTACCTGTGAATTTCGTGTATTGTGTGGATTTTCCTAAATTATTTGTTCAATTTGTGTCATGACGTTTTGGCAGTTACACTTTAATTCTTAGTAAATAATAAGGTAACTACTCTTTACCGTCTTACAACCATTGTATATTATGTTAAACTGTCTTATATTATTAACTAACTGGAGGGTATATCCCTATTAATATTTTAGTGTCGTCTTATAAACATAGTTATGTTTGTCACTGTTATGAATATTTTTCACAGTTTACAAACCATTTGCTAATAGCTTTTTGCCTTATTTTAACATTATAAAAACTATTTTGATATCATTCATAATCCGGTTTGGTCACATTTTTAAGTTACCCTACTGTTTTACCTCATAAATTATCTAACTATCTATTAATGAATAAACTCGTTTTATTTTTATAACTATTTTACGGTTAATTATAATCTTTTGCGTACCCTATTATAAATTATTTTGCAGCTAGTTATTTCAAACTATTTTCGTTGTCACCTCTATGAATATTTCGTTATATTTATCACTATTTCGCCTGTCTAATTTATGAAATATGTCGTCAACATCTTATGAACTACTTCGTGTCTTTTATAAACATCCATTTACGTTTGCCACTTTATAAATTATTGGGTTGTCAACTTGTAAACCATTTGTTACCTTTACATTATAAACCGTCACGTAACTTTCTCGTAAACTATTTTGTTATCGCCTCATAAAATATTTCCTGTTATCTTACAAAATACCTTGTGTCACCTTGTTTTCATTACCACAAACTATTTTGCTACCTCATAAACTATATCGTTTATACCGTATAAGATTTTTTTTATAACATTAGTTTGACGAAAAGAGCATTTTATCGTTAGTTCCTAAATTATGCATAGCCTGATCACCTATGGATAATTCAGGAAGGACCATGCTATGCTGGGAGTAGTCACCATAAATTTTTTGTCAAAGTACCTTTATGTTCCATCTCTCTATATATATTTTTTTTCCTTCCCTTACATTGTCAACGAGATTATATTGTACTTGTGTTGTATTAATATTTTGCGTGCGTATTCACGAGTCGTGTCGGTCAGTATTCGCATCCGTAAGCGTCATAACCAAGTAGCTTTTCTTAAACCTTAGCATATGGAAGCACCACAACCTTAGCCGAGGGACTAAATCATGCTTCCTGTAGTCATGGAAATTACGGATTGAAAGATTCTAGAATGTAATGAGCATATCACTCTAAGTGGATTATAACCAATAGAACTAGAAGATTTTCTTCAATATACTTACCTTTTAGTGAGATAGGATCACGTGAATTATGAGATCCTCGTATCGACAAAACCTCTGATGGTTCCTTCAGGATGTACAACGACTATCGAAAATTGACAAGTTAACCGTTACCCGTTACCTAGTATAGATGATCTTTTCGATCAACTGCGAGGATGTAGCGTCTACTCAAAAATCCACCTAAGGACTAGCTACTACCAACTGAATTCATGAGTATGAACTCGAACCCGATAATCACCGGAAATCCTTTCGTGTCTTACCACTCAGCAGAATCTTAAGGCCTCGCTTGAACTACCTTATCTCATTCTTAAGTTATTACTTTTCCCGTGAGCTCCTTCTATTTGTTGACCTTTATTTTGGGGATATTGTTTCTCAAAATGTCCACTCTTCGCATCCCACCATCGTTTGTTATAGTTATTGTTGTTTTGTATTCTTATACTTTTGATTCACGACTCCATATGTTTGTGCTATGATTTCTTTTAAATGAATAAAATGAATAAATATTTTAATAAAGATTTTTTTTAATGGTTTCGGATATATATATTTGTTCTTGTCAATAGTATGCGAGATTTGTGAGTTGCAACAAAGACGACGATGAGGTTAGGTTTGAATTAAAATGAATTTGGTTGATTAGTTTTGGCATAAAAGAGTTTTGGTAGTTTGGAAAATATGGCAGTGTTATGGTCAAGTTCATGGGTGATTTATAAAACTATAGTTGTTGGTCCGAGTTTTTAAATGAGGGTAAAACGGACGTTTAAAAAT
>BQNB010015408.1:7570-73326 GCA_026074375.1 Tanacetum coccineum
TCAGTGGGTAAATCATCAGAACGCAAGAATGGGAGTACCTCTAGGTCAAATAATCAAGAATGGCCCTACGGTCTATAAGAAAGATTTTTTTCACTTTTTCATACTGGAAGGATCGTCAAACATCCTATGTATTTCTACGTTTGGCAAAGGAAAACCAATCCCCTTGTTTGCACAAACTTTGGAAAACCCATAATAAAGTGATGGTAGGAGTAATGCCTAAGTGACGACAAACTATTTCAAACAAACAACCTTATTCAAACCTAAGGGTATTAGTTGGGAGATATGAACCTTAAAATACTTTAGAATAGAAAGTAGAAACGTAGAAAATGGGATACGGAGCCCAGAGAAATGAAGGGATTGATTATAAATACCTATGGCGTCAATAGGGTAGTAAGGTTAGGATCAGGCAATCGGGGATGAAGATCTAGGGGAATGCGATAAGTTTTGACTAAAGTTCCTAAATCAGCTTCGGTAAAATCAAAAACGTAGGTGTTAATATCATATTTAGCCATGGCGAAAAAATAGGAAAAAAGATGGGAGAGATAAAATACCTAGTCTAGAAGTATCGTGCAACAGAAAGCAAGCGCGAGAAAACTTTGGGAAGAAAAAAATGTATGGAGCGGGGTGTTGGTGAAAATTGAAATGTAAAAAACTCGAGGAGACTATCTTTTGGGGACTCAAGGAACAACGCCATGACGTAGATGAACATAGGATCCTGACAAAGCCAGAAGCCCAGAGGGAGGGCTGCTAAGCAACTTACATGTCAGAACCCATCAGTGGCCAGGGACGCTCTACGCAAAAAAAGAGGAAAAGATAAAAAAAATCATAAATGCTTTGAGGAGCATTAAATGCTTCTGATTTGGGAAAAGAGAATAGGAAGTCTAGCAATGGCAAGTAGACTTATCAATACTATACTGGGGGGACATGATGAGGTATAGTCTCCTTTAGAACCCTAAAGAAGATACATAGATAACTACCTTTGCTAAACTAGCACAAGCCAAGCCAAACATGTATTCCAGAGAAGTTTATGTGTCGAAGGACACATCAGGTCAGGAGTCACTAGTGTCGTACCGGAATAGCAAAACCTAAGGATAACCTGCCAGAGTGACGTACTAGTATGGACCACTGTCCTTAGGCTGACACACAAACGACAACGGGGTCAGCGAACAAGAGGGAAGTACCAAACCAATAATTGTCTTGCTGACCCTAGACGACAACCATCATTCTCTTGTCGTCTGGTAAGACCCGAGTAGTATAAAGAGGGGAACCCATTCCCCTGGGATGAACCAACACACACACTCTGTTGGGATTAAAAGCTTTTTGATGTTGTTTGGACTTACTGCTGCTCTTATTGATGTTAATGCTGCTCAGTCAAAGTAAGTGCTACTGGAGAATTTCAATGAAAATTATTCAAAGTGTTTAAGACTGCTGGTGAAGTTACAACTGCCAGTATAAAGTTACTACTACTAGAGGAAGTTACTACTGCTAGTGGAAGTTAAGATTGCTCAGAGACTTAGAAGAAAAACTGCTAAGTAGTTACTACTACTGGTACAAAAGTTACTACTGTTAGTACAAAGTTAATGCTGCTAAAGGAGTTAATGCTGCTAGTGAAGAAGTTAATACTGCTGAATTAGTTAGTACTGCTTATGTGATTTATATGAGTTATTTGTGTAAAATATATGTATAACTTATTTTTTTAAAAGATATGATATACGTAGGGAAGTATTGTAAGCCGTTTAGGACTCCTTGGTGTATAAAAGGAGGTTCTAGGGCATAGTGTTATATGTATCAAAAATGAGTCATTCATAGAATTATCATAGCTTCAAGGTTTTGTAACCCTAATACTATTAAGAGTATTCATATTAATAATATTGGAGCTTTTTGTTTGTTGAATTATATGTTCTTATAATTACTGTTTCATTTATAGTTCTTCTTAATATTAAAGATTAGATTCCACATAATCTTTAATGCATTCAAACAAAGTTTCTACTATAGTTGTGTTTGATTTATATTATATAACTAATACTTATACAAGCTTAAGGAATTTGATCTATTGAAGTAGGATCAACAAGTAGTATTAGAGCTTGTTGCTTTGAGAAACTTTGCTAGAAGATATGGATCAAGATTTTGCACACATGGTGGCTGCATCCAATGTTCCTATGCTTAAACCGGGTGAGTTTGAGTTATGGAGGATGAGGATTGAACAATACATCCAGATGATAGACTATGCATTGTGGAAAGTCATAGATAATGGTGCAACTTTGCCAAAAACAACAGTTGTGGAAGGTGTTGAAAAAGTAACGCCTATTACATCTGCTGAAGATAAGGCCCAGAGAAGATTAGAAGTACTTTAATGATAGGCATTCCCAATAAACATTAGTTAAAGTTAAACTCTATAAAGGATGCTAAGCTGTTGTTAGAAGCTGTTGAAAAGAGATTTGGTAGGAATGCAGCTACTAAGAAGACTCAAAAAAATCTCTTAAAGCAGCAATATGAAAACTTCACTGCTCCAAGCTCAGAGATGCTTAATCAAACCTTTGATAGGCTTCAAAAGCTTGTAAGTCAGTTGGAGCTTTTAGATGAAAAACTTTCACAAGAAGATGTTAATCAAAAGTTATTAAGAAGCTTGTCACCTGAGTAGAACACACATGTTGTTGTATGGAGGAATAAAGCTGAGTTAGAAACAATGATCATGGATGATCTCTATAACAACCTCAAGGTGTATGAACCAGAAGTCAAATGGATGTCTAGCTCAAGTTCAAACATACAAAACATGGCTTTTGTGTCATCTTCAAATAACAACACTTGCAGCTCTAATGAAGTAGTTAATGTTGCTCATGGAGTTACTACTGCTAGCACTCAAGTTAATACTGCTTACTCTACAAATATTGATAACTTGAGTGATGCTGTTATTTGTTCATTTTTTGCTAGTCAACCAAATAGTCCTCAACTTGCACATGAGGACTTGCAACAAATCCATCCTAATGACATAGAAGAGATGTATTTGAGATGGCAAATGGCCATGTTGACTATAAGGGCTAGAAGGTTTTTGAAGAATACAGGAAGAAAGCATACTGTTAATGGTAATGAGACTATTAGTTTTAATTAGTACAAAGTAGAGTGCTATAACTGCCACAAGAGGGGACATTTTGCTAGGGAGTGCAGAGCTCCAAGGAATCAAGACTACAAGAACAAGGAAAGCTTAAGAAGGAATGTGCTTATGGAAATACCTACTTTCATAGCTTTGGTGTCATGTGATGGTCTTGGTAGATATGACTAGAGTGATCAGGCAGAGGAAGGACCTAATTATGCACTCATGGCTTACTCATCTTTAAGTTCTGACTCAAAGGTATCCAATGATCAAATTGTTCAAAATCTTGTATGGAAACTGTTAAATTACTTAAATCTCAAAATGATCAACTATTAAGAGATTTAGAGAAATCTAGTTTAATGGTTTTAGGTTATAAAACAGGTTTAGAATCAGTGGAAGAAAAACTTGAATTTTATAAAAAAAATGAGTCTGTTTATGTAGAAAACATTAATGGCTTAAAATAGGATATTGAAGTAGGAGAAATAACTATTAGAGAGCTTAGGAAGAAGCTTGAAAAACTTCAAAAAGAAAAAGATAACATTCAATTTAATGTAGATAAATTTGAAAATGCATCTAATAGTTTAAACAAGCTCATAGAGTGTCAGATTGTTGATAATTGCAAGAAAGGTTTAGGCTATGAAAAATATAATGCAGTTCCACCTCCCTACACAGGAAATTTCATACCTCTAACACCTGATTTGTCTTTTACTGGTTTTGATGAGTTTGTTAAGAAGCATGTAGTTGAGAACAGAAAGTCTGATGAAGAAGTATCTAAGGTAGTTAGGAAGTCTAATGATTCCTCAATTATTAAAGATTTAGTGTCAGATAGTGAGGAAGAAAATGTGTCTCAAACTAAGACTGAGAAGAAAACAGTTAAGCCTAGTATTGCTAAGATAGAGTTTGTCAAACCTAAGCAACAAGAGAAAACTCCTAGGTAAACTGTTAAACATGTTGAGAAACATAGGCAAAACACTCACAGTCCAAGAGGCAATCAAAGAAATTAGAACAATATGATGTCTCAAAAACTAGGAAGCAATTTTGAGATGTTTAATAAGGCCTGTTATGTGTGTGGAAACTTTGATCATTTGCAAGTTGATTGCAATTACCATCAAAAACAGTTTCAAAATCAAAGGATGGTAAAACATGTTTGGAATTATGCTCCAAGGGTTTGATCTTCAAAAAACTATGCTTAAAAAGACTACCCCTGGTTAAAGAAACATTAGTCCAAGTGCTAGTACTAATGAAGTCTGGCTTAGTATCATTTAATACTGCTAGACAAAATATTTCTAAAATAGTAGTATCAATTAACACTGCTAGACAAGTTAATACTGCGCACTAAAAACAACAGTGAATGCTGCTAGACCAATGTCATATCTTTCTAAAATAGCACATTCAACTGTTAAGAGGCTCATTCATAAGAACACAACATTCAAAAACAGTAATATTGATCAAAAGGTTAATATTGTTAGTGGTATAAAATTTAATAATGCTAGGTCAAAAGCAGTAGTTAATGCTGTTAAGGGAAATAATGTTAATGCTGTTAAGGCCTCAGCTTGTTAGGTTTGTGTTGGGATTCTAGATTTGATGAGACAAAATAAATAAAATAATGAAACATAAGGACTAAATCTAGCAGATTGGAATTCTATAAGCTGGTGGAGAATTATGGAAGATTTAGTCAAAGATATCAAAAGATAAAGATTATGAATATCTCCTTATGAAGATGGAAGATATCAGAAGATCAAGTTTAATATTTAAATGATTTATTTGTCTTATGCTTATCTTCTTATGTAAGTCATGATCTCTCCCTATATAAAGAGTTCATAGACATATGTTTTAGAGATAGCATAGTCGACTGATGAAAGTCGAATAGTAAAAGGTGTGTGTACACCATAGTTAGATAGTTAGTTGGTGTAGCCCCAAGATTGTGTTTGGGGTAAGAGGGAAACATTTGAATAAAAAACCTTGTTTAACTATAATGATGTTTTTTATTTAATTCCGTAGTGAATATTTTTTTCATTGTTATTGTCAGTCCTGGATATAAAGATCTATCCAATCTGAGCTTAAAAAGATCTTATCAATTGGTATCCAAAGACTAAAGTTTTAGACCATGTTTCTAAACACAACAGTGCATCAATCACCCTAAAGAAGTTTGATTATATTTACGCACAAGGTAGATCCAAGTCAGTGTTGGCTTGGGTCCCTAAAAGAAATTGATTTTCTTATCTAATGTGCAGGGCAATCCACAAATAGATTTACAGGATCAAGGAATGATTGACAGTGGATGCTCAAGGCACATGACAGGGAACATGTCCTATATTACAGACTATAAAGAGATAGATGGAGGATATGTTGCTTTTGGAGGGAACCCCACAGGAGGGAAAATCACATGAAAATGTACCATTAAAACTGGTAATCTAGATTTTGAAAATGTGTATTTTGTAAGAGAGTTAAAGTTTAATCTCTTTAGTGTCTCACAAATGTGTGATAAAAGGAATATTGTTCTTTTTAATGACACTGAATGTATTGTTTTATCTCCAAACTTTAAGTTAATTGATGAAAGACAAGTTTTACTTAGAGTTCCTAGAAAGAACAATATGTATAGTGTTGATTTAAAGAACATAGTTCCCAAAAGCCACATCTGATGAATCTAAACTTTGGCATAGAAGGTTAGGTCACTTAAATTTTAAAACCATGAATACATTGGTTAAGGGAAATCTTGTAAGAGGTTTACCTTCTAAACTTTTTGAAAATGATCAAACCTGTGTTACTTATCAAAAGGGAAAGCAGCATAGAACCTCTTATAAGACCAAAACAAAGAACTCAATTAGTCTTCCTTTACGCTTGTTGCATATGGACTTGTTTGGTCTAACATTTGTAAAAAGCCTTATGAAGAAAATGTATTGCCTTGTTGTCACAGATGATTATAATAGGTTTACATGGGTTTTCTTTCTAGCTAATAAGGATAAGAATAGTGGCATTCTTAAGTCCTTTATAACTGGGATAGAAAATCTAGTAGATCACAAGGTTAAGGTGATTAGATGTGATAATAGAACTGAGTTTGAGAACAGAGAAATGAATAATTTTTGTGAAATGAAGGGTATTCTGAGACAATTTAGTGTAGCTAGAACTCCTCAACAAAATGAAGTTGCTGAGAGGAGAAATAGGACACTAATTGAGGCTGTTAAGACTATGCTAGCTGATTCTAAGTTGCCAACTACTTTTTGGGCAGAAACAGTTAGTACTGCTTGCTATGTGCAAAATAAAGTGTTAGTAGTTAAGACTCATAACAAGACCCTATATGAACTTTTTCATGATATAACACCAACTTTAAGTTTTATGAGACCATTTGGGTGTCATGTTACTATTCTCAATACCATAGATCTCTTAGGCAAATTTGATGGTAAGGTTGATGAAGGTTTCTTTGTTGGATACTCTTTAAATAGTAAATCCTTTAGAGTATTCAATAGTAGAACAAAGATAGTGGAAGAAAACTTGCATATTAGGTTCAGTGAGAGTACACCAAATGTTGTAGGGAGTGGACTAGATTGGCTATTTGATATTGATGCACTAACAAGAACAATGAATTATGAGCCAATTGTTACAAGTATACAGTCTAATGGTTTTGTAGGTACAAAAGCAAGTGATAATGCAGGTCAAGCTAGAAAGGACACATAACCTGTCAAAGTTTACATTTTGCTACCATTATGGACTGCTAATCCACCATTTTCCCAAGATCCAATGAGTTCTCATGATGATGGATCCAATCCTTCAAGTGATGATGGAAATAAGGTTGATGAAGATCCAAGAAAAGATAGTAAATGTAATGATCAAGAGAAGGAAGATACTGTTAATAGCACTAACAATGTTAATGCTGCTAGCACAAATGAAGTTAATGTTGTTGGTGGAAAAAAAAGCATTAAACTTCCAGATGATCTAAATATGCCTGCTTTGGAAGATTATAGCATATTTGACTTTACAAGAGATGATGAAAATGATGGTGTAGTGGCTGACATGAACAATTTGGATACAACAATCCAAGTCAGTCCTATTCCAACTACAAGAATTCATAAAGATCATCCTCTTGATCAAGTGATTGGAGATTTGCAATCAGCTACATAAACAAGAAATATGTCAAAGAATTTGAAGGAACATGGGTTTGTTAGTACTATTCAACAAAGAACAAACCATAAAACCTTCAAAATTGCTTGTTTGCTTGATTTTTATCAAAGGAAGAACCCAAAAAGGTAATTTATGCATTGAAGGATCTAAGTTGGATAGAGGCTATGCAAGAAGAGCTTCTACAACTCAAGTTACAAGAAGTTTAAACTTTAGTGGATTTACCAAATGCAAAATGGGCTATAGGCTCTAAATAGGTTTTCAGGAATAAAAAGGATGAAAGGAGAATTGTGATAAGAAATAAAGCAAGATTGGTTGCTCAAGGGTACACACAAGAAGAAGGGATTGACTATAGTGAAGTCTTTGCCCCTGTTGTAAGAATTGAAGCAATTAGGCTATTTTTAGCTTATGCTTCATTTAAAGATTTTGTGGTGTATCAAATGGATGTAAAAAGGGCTTTTCTCTATGGGAAGATTGAAGAAGAGGTGTGTGTATGTCAACCACCAAGATTTGAGGATCCAGACTTTCCTGATTGAGTATACAAAGTTGAAAAAGCACTGTATGGACTACATCAAGCTCCTAGAGCTTGGTATGAAACCTTGTCAACATATCTATTAGACAATGGATTTCTAATAGGGAAATCGAAAAGACCTTATTCATCAAAAGGCACAAAGGTGATATTTTGTTGGTCTAAGTTTATGCGAATGATATCATCTTTGGTTCAACAAAGAAGGAGCTATGCAATGCATTTAAGAAGTTCATGCATGAGAAATTTTAGATGAGTTCTATGGGAGAACTTACATTCTTCTTGGGATTACAAGTGCAACAGAAGAAGGATGGCATATTTATTAGTAGAAAATATGTTGTGATATTTAAAAAATTTAGTTTACCAGAAGTCAAGGACTACAAGCCACACCAATAGAAACTCAAAGCCTCTATCAAGTTGAAGTTGGTGAAGAAGTGGATGTTCATAGTATAGTATCAATGATTGGTTCATTGATGATCTTACATTTCAGACCTGACTCATGTTAGTGTGTGTGCTTGTGCTAGATACAAAAGTCATCCAAAAGGTTTCACATCTTCATGCTGTAAAAAGGATTTTTTAGTATTAAGTTCAACAAAGTAGGATTTTGGTATCCAAAAGATTCGCCTTTTAATTTGGTGCATACACAGATCGTGATTATGCTAGAAGCAAGCTTTGATAGGATGTTCTACAATAGGAGCTTGTCAATTCCATTAGATATTAAATTAATATCATGGTAGTGCAAGAAACAGCAAGTGGTGCAAAATTCTAATTAGAAGTGAGGATGCCGCTGCTTTAAGTTCTATAGACAAGGTTTGGATTTCATAATCAACTACTGATTATGGGTATAATTTATGCATACCAAGATTATTTTGACAATAACAGTACTATTTGACATATATTAAAATTCCTGTTTTTCATTTAAAAATAAGCATATAGAGATCAGACATTATTTTATTCAGAGATTGAAATGAAAAGGAAAATTGATTCAAATGTCAAAATCCATACTGACTCGAATGTTCATACTTTGTCTACATAAGCTTTTGTTGTATAGTTGATTTCAAAATTTGATGTTGTATTCGGAATGTTGAAATCTTTAAAGTATTTTATCTCTTTATGTTTTTGTAGAGTTTTATATGAATTAGTATTGTTATTCATGTCATTAAAAGTTTCTGCTGTTAAGTATAATTAGTACTGCTAGTTATACTTAATACTGTTGATTTACTACTGTTAGTTATACTTAATACTACTAGGTATAATTAATACTGTGATATTTGTGAAAATTGCTATGGCTTGTGTTTTCTTGGTTTTTGGACTAACATTTTGCAAGAAAAGCAAAGAAAAGTGTTAAATTGATGACGGAAAAGCTGTTTGGAATGGAATTGGAGTTAATGTTGGTGACTCAAAGTTAATGATGCTAGGCATAACTTACTACTGCTGATTCTAAGTTAATGCTACTAGGCATAACTTACTTCTGCTGGTTTTAAGTTAATGCTGCTAGGCATAAACTTACTACTGCTGGGTGAAAGTTAATATTCTTGATGGTATTTTCATAAATACTTCGATTAAGGGTTTTAATCAATCATTTAATCAATTTCAATCTTTCAAATACTCTCTAATCACAAACCCTAACTAAATTTTATCATCCATTATCAAAACCCAACACAAATGGCAAATCTAAAGTTTGCAGATACTCACAATATGGTCGTGTTTTTGTCTAAACCCACAAAAAGTAAAGGGTTTGAACAAATTGTAGATTTTCTAAATGCACACCCTATAAAGTATGCACTAACGATCAATCCTACTATATACATTTCACGCATAGAACCATTCTGGTCTACTATTAAGGCCAAAACTATCAATGGGGAACAACAGTTACATGCCTTAGTAGATGGAAAGAAGGTAATCATTACTGAATCAACTGTTAAAAGAGATCTTCAACTAGAAGATGAAGAAGGTGTTGATTGTTTACCAAATTCCACCATCTTTGAACAACTTGCATTAATGGGGTATGAGAAAATTTCACAACAACTCACTTTTTATAAAGCATTCTTCTCTCCACAATGGAAATTTCTTATCCATACTGTTTTACAATGTCTAAGTCTAAAGGCCACTGCATTGAATGAGTTTAGTAGCATTATGGAATCTATAATGATCTATTTAGCTACAAACCAGAAGTTTAATTTTTCAAAGTTCATTTTTGAAAGTATGATTAGAAACCTGGAGAATGTGTCTGGTAAAATTTTGATGCATCCAAGGTTTGTATAAGTGTTTTTAGATAAGCAACTGAATGGGATGTCAACTCATAATGGAATTTATATTGCACCCTCTCACACTAAGAAGATTTTTAGATATATGAGAAGGGTAGGCAAAGGTTTTTCTGGTAGAGTAACACCTTTATTTCCAATGGTGGTACAAAACCAAGTAGAATTGGGTGAAGGTTTGGTAATTCCAACTGATCCTCATCACACACCCACCATTATTCAACCATCAACATCTCAACCTCAAAAGACTCAAAAATCTAGGAAGCCTAAGAGAAAGGACACTCAGGTACCTCAGCCTAGTAGTCCTACTGAACATGTAGCAGATGAGGCTGTCCATAAGGAGTTGGGTGACAGTTTGGTAAGGGCTGCCACTATTACTTCTAGCTTAGAAGTAGAGTAGGATAGTGGTAACATATCTAAGACCCGATCCAAGGCAACACCTAATGAATCTAGTTCCCTAGGAACTACTTCAGGTGGTGGTCCCAAGCGCCAAGAAACCATAGGGGACACAATTGCTCAAACTAAGTTTGAGAATGTATCTAAACTTTCTAATGATTCACTGCTCGCAAGAGGTAACATACTTTGAAGTGATGAGGATAGACTTAAACTTGATGAATTGATGGAACTATGTACCAATTTACAAAAAAAGCTTCTTGATTTGGAGAAGACAAAGACCTCTCAAGCTAACGAGATTGCTAGTTCGAAAAGGAGCGTCAAGAAGCTCGAACAGAAAAAGAGGTCAAGAAATAATGGGCTAAAAAGATTATACAAAGTTGGTTTGACTGCTAGGGTAGAATCCTCTAGAAATGAAGAAAGTTTGGGTAAGGATGCATCCAAACAGGAGAGGAGGATTAATGCTATTGATGCAGATGAAGACATTACCCTAGTTAGTGTTCAAGATGATGCTGACAAAGAGATGTTTGATGTGGATACTTTAAATGGTGAAGAAGTGTTTGTTGCAAGGCAAAATGAAAATGTTGTTGAAGAAATAGTTAATGCTGCTCAAGTTAGTACTGCTGCAACAACTGTTACAATAACTACTGAAGAAATTACTTTGGCTTAAGCACTTGAAGCATTAAAAACTTCAAAACCTAAGGTGAAAGGGATTGTTCTTCAAGAGCCATGTGAATCTACAACAACAACAACAATTTCTTCACAAGGTCTATCACAGGACAAAGGGAAAGGAATATTGGTAGAACCTGAGAAGCCTTTGAAGAAGAAAGATCAACTCAAGCTTGATGAAGAGATTGCACTTAAATTACAAGCAGAGATTGATGAAGAGGAAAGAATTGCCAGAGCTGAAGAAGAAAAGATTGATGAAGCCAATATTGCTTGGGATGACATTCAAGCAAAAGTTGATGCTGATTACCAGTTGGCTGAAAGACTGCAAGCTGAAGAACAAGAGCAGTTTACAATTAAAGAAAAAGCCACATTGTTTAAAGAACTCCTAGAGCAAAGAAGAAAACACTTTGCAGCTAAAAGAGTAGAGGAGAAGAGGAACAAACCACCAACCAAAACTCAACAAAAGAAGATCATGATTACTTACCTTAAGAATATAGAAGGTTCGAAGCACAAAGACTTAAAATCTAAAGACTTTGATTCTATCAAAGAATTGTTTGAGAAAGCTTTCACAAGGGTAAACATGTTTGTCGATTTTAGAACTGAGTTGGTAGAGGGTAGTTCAAAGAGAGCAGGAGAAGAGTTAGAACAAGAGAGTACTAAGAAGTAGAAGGTGGATAAGGATAAAGACACATCAGAGCTTCAAAGTTTAATGGAAGTCATTACAGATGAAGAAGAGGTTGCAATTGATGGTGTACCTTTAGCTACTAAGTCTCCAAGTATTATTGACTGGAAGATCCACAAAGAAGGAAAGAAAAGCTATTATCAAATAGTGAGAGCTGATGGAAAGTGTCAAATGTACAGGGTCTTTAGTCAAATGCTTAAAAGTTTTTACCAGGGAGGATTTAGAAGATCTGTACAAGCTGGTAAAAGCTAAATATGGATCAAAAAGACTAGTGAAAGACTTGGATTTAGTATTATGGAATGATTTGAAAACAATGTTTGAACCACATGTAGAAGATGCAATATGGAGGAATCAACAAGGATACAAAGTGTTGGAATGGAAGCTGTATGACTCCTGTGGAGTACATTCCTTGATGATGCAGTCTATGCAGATTTACATGCTGGTAGAAAAGAGATATCCTCTTACACCACCTACAATTACAGATATGCTGAACAAGAAGCTTCAGGTTGATTATTTCAGTAAAATGGCATATCAGCTTCTTAAACTTCTCACAAAACAGCTTAAGAATCAATGAAGTGTTTGGAAGCATCCTCCTGGTGATTATGGAGCTTTTAAATGAAGAAACTTGATGATTTTGAAGAAGAATATCAAGTTTAGGGGAGGATTGTTGGGATTAAAAGCCTTCTTAATGCTGCTAGTATTACTGCTGCTCATATCAGAGTTAATGCTGCTCAGTTGTGTTAGTACTGCTCAAGAACTTCAGAGAAAAATGCTAAGTGTTTACTACTGCTAGTACACAGTTAGTACTGCTAGTGTAAAGTTACTACTGCTAGTGCATATTAGTGCTGCTCAGAGACTTAGAAGAAAAACTGCTAAGTAGTTACTACTGCTAGTACAAAAGTTACTACTGTTAGTACAAAGTTAATGCTGCTGAAGGAGTTAATGCTGCTAGTGAAGAAGTTAGTACTGCTGAGTTAGTTAGTACTGCTTATGTGATTTATATGAGTTATTTGTGTAAAAGATATGTATAACTTATTTGTTTAAAAGATTTGATATTCTTAGGAAAGTATTGTAAGCCGTTTAGGACTCCTTGGTGTATAAAAGGAGGTTCTAGGGCATAGAGTTTGATACGAGTCATTCATAGAATTATCATAGCTTCAAGGTCTTTGTAACCCTAATACTTTGAGAGTATTCGTATTATTAATAATATTGGAGCTTTTGTTTGTTGAATTATATGTTCATATAATTACTGTTTCATTGATAGTTCTTCTTAATATTAAAGATTAGATTCCGCATAATCTTTAATACATTCAAACAAAGTTTCTACTATAGTTGTGTTAGATTTATCTAATATAACTAATCCTTATACAAGCTTAAGGAATTCGATCTATTGAAGTGGGATCAACAAGTGGTATCAGAGCTTGTTGCTTTGAGAAACTTTGCTAGAAGATATGGATCAAGATTCTGCACACATGGTGGCTGCATCCAAAGTTCCCATGCTCAAACCGGGTGAGTTTGAGTTATGGAGGATGAGGATTGAACAATACATCCAGATGATAGACTATGCACTGTGGGAAGTCATAGAGAATGGTGCAACCTTGCCAAAAACAGCAGTTGTGGAAGGTGTTGAAAAAGTGATGCCTATTACATCTGCTCCTTTAGTCATTAGGCCTTATAGTCCATTAATAGTCTAATTTCAGTAGTCACTTTTTAGCCTAATTTTTGTTCGTTAACCATTTTAAATAAGTCCAAGTCTAACAAGTCGCATATTAGATAGGTGAATAATCCATGTTAAAAATAAGCAAAATATAAGCCGGACACATTATGTGACAAAGTAAAGTCCGTGTCCGTTAGGCTTTTTATTATAAGCCGAAACATCATTGGGCCTTGTTAGGCTTTTCGGCCCATTAAGCCTAAACGAATATACCAAATTATAATAATTCCAAAAATAGTCCAATAAGCATTAGGATAAGCAAATAAGCACCTGTTTATCAAAATAAGCTAAACTATAAGTCATAAAAATTAAACCGAGACCAATAAGGTCTAAATAAGCCGCGACATATTTAGCCCTTATTAGGCCGAAAGTTATATAAGCCCAACTAACGGTTAACGGGGTCTTATAATATACGCCGTTTTTTTTTTTAAGCGTCAAAGCATTTTAGGCTTCAAAAATAAGACACGAAAGTAAGCTGATAAAATTAGGATTGAAAGTTTTTATTTTAAAGGACCAAACAACTTTTCTTTGCTTTCCTTTTTAAGCCGAGACACAATAACCCCAAATAAGCACTCATGTGCTTATTAATAAGCCAAAATAAGCTATAAGCTCTTATGACCAAAAGTTTTATTCCACCAACACAACCAACATATTACAATGATACTTTCCTTATGCTTTCCTTTATTTATTTTCGAACCAAACATACCCATTTTATAATTTTGTAACTTTTAAAGTTTAGATTTTTAGAAAGAAACGTTTGTACAACTAATGTCTATGCATGATTATAAGCACGAAAGTACAAAAGGATTAAGAAAATAAGTACTTACAAATGAGGGTTTTAGGAGAGGAATAAAGCTTAACCAAACAACCCAAACGTTGTTTTATTTACCCAAACGATAACTAGAATCAAACCCGAATGTATTTAAGCTTCCATGTTCTTGACAAAAGTTGAAAAATGTATGGTTTTGTGTGTGTGTTGTGTTCAACTGAGCAAGAGAGGAAGATAGAGTGTTTTGATGTGTATGTTTTTGGTGATGTTGTGTGTGTTTTTGAAATGAAGATATGAACAAAATCAAGGACCATAAGGGTTCCCATTAGGGGTGTTGATCGGTTCGGTTATCGGGTTATTCGGTTTGTTCGGTTCGGTTCGGTTAATTTTTTTTGGGTCAACCTGAAAACCGAACCGAACCGAACTAGAATTCAACCGTACCGAACCGAAAACCAAATTTGAATTCGGTTCGGTTTTTGGGTTGACCCGAATAACACTATTTAAAAAAAAGAAAAAAAATACATAGATATTTAGCAAAAAAAATTATTTCAAAAATAAAAAGTGTTTTTTATATTAGGATAAAATTTTATTGATCTTTATATATATATATATATATATATATATATATATATATATGTATGTATATATATATATATATAAATTCGTGTTTCGGTTCATTTTTCAGTTCAGAATGCCAAACCCATATCCAACCCGAGAACCGAATTCGTAGTTTGGTTCGGTTTAGTTTGGGCAAATTCGGTTCGGTTATTAGTTCGGTTCGATTTTTTTTGGTTTGGTTCGGTTTTGGTTTTCGGTTTACTCGGTTTTTTTGGTTTTTCTGCTCACCCCTAATTCCCATATTCTTGCTATGGTGTCCCCTTGGTGTCCGGTTATGGTACAAGGAACAAAAAGGATCCCAAGTTTTTTGTAGTTTTAAGTTTTGTGTAGGTTTTTGTTCCGTTAAATGCAAACGTAAACCCGTCTTTCTCGTTTTATGCAAACGTTTTTAAGAAATATAAAATAACTTATAAAAATAAGTTTATTAAAATAGTTTAGGATAGTTAAACATAAAATTTAATTATTGTCGTGCCGGTACGCATTGTGTGATGTTTCGTTGTTTGCATGATGACTTCCCGGTAAATAGTTTAAAGTAAACGTAAATGTTTAAAAAGTAATAATTCAAGTATAAAGTGAATTATTAACTTCATTAATTATAAATTGACAACCGTTAGCACAGTAACTGTTCTGTCAGGAAACAACAAAAGTCAATAAATCAGAGAGTTAAATAGTACTTTCAAGTCTGGAAAATTGACAAAGGTTACAGTCTACCCCCCTTATAAGAATTTTGTCCCGAAATTCAACCGGTGCTAGAGCTAAAGATGTGTGGGTACTTGAGTTTCATTTGATCCTCTCGTTCCCAAATAAATTCGGGTCCTCGCTTTGAGTTCCCTTTAACTTTGAAATCAAAATCTTATCTCGTCTAAGTTACTTAACTTTCCTAATGAGAGTTTCGTTTGGTTCTTTCATAACATGAAATCAATCATCAAACTGACTTCCTATGGGGTGATAACTAGTTAATCGTCAGCTAGGTTTTACTTAGGGTTCATCACATGTCAACCACTAAAATCCAGAGGGTGTTCGTAGGTCAAGGTGACAAATTTTGCTAACGAAACTGCTTGTCCAGTGTAACAACCTAGTCTACTATATTAGAATCAACAATTTTTTTTTGTAAAAGACTAACGCTTGTACTTAGAAATCAATGGACGGTTCAATTTCATCACGATAGGAATTAGAAAGCAAATTAGGACTCAGTGATGTAGTCCTAGCGTAGTTGGCCAATGGTCGCAAAACTACTAGAAGTTTAAAAAAATCATAGCATTTCTATCCCAGCTTATCCTACTAAGAGAAAAGGAGTGCCAGTCTAAAGTAACTATCAGGTGGCTACATTGGCGAGGGTATGCTTTCCTGTCCTTAAGCAAAATTTTCATAAACCTTAAGCTAAGTAACAACTTCGAATATAACTTAACTCCACAACACAATCAAACAAGAACTGTCATGAAATTAAGCTAAACATCAAGTTGTTATTACAAACTTAACATTTTTGAAAAGTCTACACAATCTTGGGTTTGCTCAAAAAAAATGAATGGATATCTACGGCTTAGATTGATGAGATTAGCGAAGAAGGTTAGGGGTACAGTCGAGGCAAGTGATTCGTTCAGAAGGAAATTGGTAAAGATGATGGGGGAGGAGGTGTCATGTTGCAAAACATTATGTATCTATCGAGGAGAGGAGGGTTAGTCATCCTTTATATGGTCTTCATCAGAATCCAAAATAGCTTGCACGAAACAGGGTATGAGTCGGTGAATTGATTGCAACGAAACCACTTGTTTACCTAGTGTAATTGATAGGTCGCTTGCTTGAGGCTGCCACTGGCATAGCTAATTTGTTGGGGTAAATTGTGGTTTCATGTAGACTCACGAATGGTAGATATTATTCGGCAAAAAGAAAGGTCAGAATGATCAAACGTGTAAGAAGAATGAAGAAAAACTGCTAACGTTTGAGTCTCGGTGCCAAAAGATGTTTTACGACTTCTTCTCCGTACTGTCGTGTAAATCGTAAATCGAAGGGATTAGATGGAGTGCTAGTTGCAAAATTTATAGATGGAGAACAATTTTGTTTACTGAAAGATATCATTGAAAAGGAATCGGTGGCAAATATCGAGGTAATAAGAACTACATGGGATAGATAAGATTGATTAGGGCTGCATCTCCAAATGAAGGAGATGTGCCGTATTGTGAGATGAAGACGTAAGAATGAAGGCTTACACATTTTGAAGAAGGTTTATCAAGGAAATAAAGGAAATGCGATAGGGATTATCAAATTTCGTGAGTATGGAGGTTGGTGAGTCGTAGTCTTGAATTGAAATTATGGAAACGATATTTATATGGTGTGTAGTGTCTTATCTGTACAGACCACAAGAGTCTATATACATGTTTTGTAATAAGTTTCTCATATTAAGTCGAGTAGCATGAGCGAGGTTAGTAGTGGGTCGCGATGGTGGTGTCCTTATCGCCTAGAAAGAGTAAGCATAGTTGTTGATGTCGTATTCTGAAAAGAAGGGTAGGACCAGTTAGAGTTTGAACAATGAGGATGAACATTGCTAATAATCTCATAGTTGATATAAAAGAATTTTAGAAGACAGCCCCTTATGTGAAAAAATCAAGGAGGAACATATAGTCGGGTGTATGAGAAGTTGAAGATGATGAGCTATAAATCAAAGTTTCTAAGGGCAGAATTTGGTGTTAATGGTTTGGATCGTTCAAAATTCTTTTTATTAATAATCAGAGGTCTTTAGTTCGTTTCTAATGGCCGAATAGCACGCAGACATAGTGCGTGTCCCTTCTCGGAGGCATGTTTTTAAAATTTTGACCATAAATGTAGTTTGGAGCAACATTGTTTAAAGTTTTCGTTAATTATAGTCATGTGAAAAGATGTCTGTAAAAATTTGTGTATCGACTAAGCGATTTTTCATATGTGGTCAGGATTTTTGACTTTCAAGAAAATTGACGTTTGAACATGTGTTAAAAACAATTTATATTTAAAACCATCAACCATAGAAAATCCCAAATTTTGTACTTCGTAAGGTTTGTAAGAAAACGTTTCAATTGTATAAAATTTTTGATCAAAAGGCTTCGGGTCGACCATATTGGTACCATCTAAGGAACACTAGGGTGCCTACTATTACCACAGATGACGTGGGGAACTCATCCTAAGGTTATCACTTTCTCATGAATCCTATTGTCCTATTTGTAGTCTCTCAAGCCCTAATTGTATGACAGGACCACTAATTGCGACTACGCTAATCAGTGGGTTGTTCCTAGTGCGAATAAGGATGTAATCCAATTCATTGGCTTAGAATGTGGTGTATTCAGACCTTCTAATAAAGAGAGTAGTGTGGGGGGACATGGCATGTGACAACCGTGACGTAATAGCATAGGGCAACAACTGTCTAGTTGTGTACCCAAATTAGTATATAAAGAAAGTATTTCAAATTAATGTATCCCAAATAGTATAACCAAAATAATATATCCAAAATAATGTATTCAGCTCTTGGGCCGTCCAACAACTCAATGTTGGGGAAGTATCCGAAAAAAATATTTAGTATAGTATTCAAAATAGAATTTGATAGTATAGGCCTGCTTGTATATAAGTAAGCAGTAGCAAAGTATGGGTATGCATAGCGACATATAGAGCATTGCAAGGCAAGCATGTCCGCCGAATATAAGCGATAGTGATCGTATAGAAGTATAAATATAGGTAAGTAAGGCCACATGTAAAGCTTACAAGGCAAGCATGTAGGCCATGCATTTTTAAAAGCAATCTCGATCATATTAGTAGTAAAAGTTTAAGACTGTGTAGGGCGACATGTAAACCCATTTGCACAGCTCAATGCATTGTAAAAATGTATATGAATTAGTGATCATGTAGTAAGAAGTAAAGCAAACACGCGCAGTAGTTGAGTCTAGAGTAGAGTTAGTAATATCATAAGACAATAACATAAACCATAAAAACAGGTATGATTACACATATGGTCAACGTGATTTAGGTGATCTTAGGGTTTATGTTTGACTAGCATGGGTTCAAAAGGAAACTTCCCAATCATTACATGATCCCTCATGAATTTAAGCATAGTTTATCAGCTATGCATTATTTAGGAAAAACAAATAGAATGCTCTGGTGGGTAGTCAACGCTTATCATGTTCGAGGTTTTATGGCAAACTTTTGTTCAGTTGATAGTTGGGTTTTTTTTAGAAAAATTGGCATTTCTATAAACCTTAGGGCTCTGATACCAATGTCACATCCCGTCTAAGGTGGAAACACAGGGTGCGACATTTCGGAGACATCGCATAAGATAGTAGATTACACCATAATTAGTTACAAGAAATTTACTTTACAATATTATATGAAATACAATCCTTGATGGAAGAATGATGTGTTGTTGTGAGTAGGTATTTTATGTATCAAGTTTTACTATTTATTTTATGCCGACTATACCTAAAAACAACACTTTAACGGGAAATGTGCCCAGTCATATGGACGTTTCGTGGTAAGTAGGGTTGTGTCGATCACTAAGAGCGAGAGTGTTAATATCTAATTTATTAGTATTTTCCAGTTATCTAAGTCTTAAACAATAAATACTATGTAAAAGGGGGGTTTCAGCTTGAGAGACTGACACGGTTTTGTGTATCGAACCTAGGGTTTTGATGACAAGTTAAGCAATAAACACACACAAGAAGTTAAACAAACGATAAAGGAGCGGTCAAGAACTAATGTAAGAAAAACGTATCAACCATGAATAATCCGTTAAAATGCAGGTTTGTTTATTTAGTGCAATGATTGACTTATCTCAATGGGGCATAATCATTTCCTACATTAGGCGGGTATTCTTCCTAAGACCTAGACACGCTTATTCTGTCATAATTAGATGCATCCGCATAAAGCAAGCATTTTTGATTATAATCTACCTTAGGAGATTAATAATGGCGCTCTTACTAAACCCTAGCTCATGGAGACTTTACCCATGATGCGGTCATCGTAGGACTTCTATACGAAGTTTTACAACTTCCTAGGCAGAGCACCTAATCGTTGTAGTAGTAGTATAGGCAAGACTCAGGGGGTTGTTATCGTTTACTCGGGGAAAGGGTTGGGAAGGCTTAAACACGGGCTTACACATAATTTAAGGGTTGATGAGACTACTATTTTGTATTTTTATTGTTTTATGGAAAGCAAGTAATATCATATATTTGAGACGGGGGTTTGGTTTTAGCTAATAATAAAATAACAACTTCGCTAATGGTGATAACAATACATAAAAGATTGTTGTTATTTAATCGATGTATTACTTCGTGATTGCTTCTCTAGTGATTTGCTTTGTCACACTTGCGACGAATTATGTAACTATTTCCTAATTCTATGAAACGAATTTACACGAACCCTTTGTTTATTAAATATTCCATTAAGGCAACACACAAGTAAGGTAGTATGAAAACAATTACCAAGGGCCCCAATGGTATATTAAATGCATGTGAAATATATTAAGAGTGGGTCAACCATATAAGGGGCATGGTAGTATGAAGACTGTTACCCGATCGGCAAAACAAACGTTTTTCCTAATACGTTTCTCCATGAAACTCTGAATCATCTCATCCCTCTTTGTAACGTTTAATCTTAAGCGTTACACTTCAATTTAAAACAACCTTTAAAAAAAATTCCAAACAATTTTTATAAAAATCTAAACTTTGAACCTAAGTACACCGCACAATCTCCTTTGTGCGCCGCACTTATCTGCTCAGAAAACAAAATCGATTTCTTTCAAATTCGGTTTTGCTTTCTTACCTTCAATACCCCTTCTCAAACAGTTAACTTTGGATGCATACACGTGCTTCCAATTCTAAACTTGTTGAACCATTAGAAGAACCCGAAAGAACCTTGAATCGTTGACTTCGTAGACAAAACAGGTGAGTCCCATTCGAACGAAGGGACGAACGATCGAAAATCCAAGAGAGGTCTATCTACCTATCATCGATATCACCCATTTTTGTCACTTTCTCAACCTTTTTGAAATTTACGATCCCATGGCTAATCTCGATGATGAACCCATGTGGGCAGCCGATCGTGTTGTCGCCCTGACTCTCGGTCCAGCAATTACCATACCCAAAACTGCCAACGAATTCGCAATTAAAGGAAACCATTTGACTCTTATCAAAGGAAACCAATTTGATAGTAGAATAAAAACCGATCCTCACAAACACATACATGAATTTCTCAGTGTATGTGACATGTTCAAATACAGAGAAACCAAAAACGAAGTTGTCCGACTTATGATGTTTCCCCTATCACTCACGGGTGAAGCAAAAACTTGGTTGGATAAACTTAACGAAGGAACCATTGAATCCTAGGAGGAACTTCAAACCGCCTTTTTAAGCCGATTCTTTCCCCCAGCTTTATTCGGCCGACTTCTTAGAGAAATCCGAGCGTTTTCCCAACACGAACACGAAACTCTAACCGATGCATGGCTTTGTATGAAAGACTTATTAAGAAATTGTCATGGATACGGTTTAACGACATGCAATATTATTAAAATATTTTATCATGGCCTTAACGAAACAACCCAAGAAGCTCTAAATGCCGCAGCTGGAGGCATATTTCTCTATAAAACCCCAAATCAAGCCTATCAACTTCTCGAAGACAAATTCTTACTCCAACTCGATTGGGCTAAAAACCAAAAACCTTAAAAATCTTGTACGCAAAACTGTATCTTTCGCCAATGAAGGCAGCAGTAATTCTGATATCGATAAAATTATGGCAAGAATGAATGCCATGACCATGAAAATGGATGCTCAATACAAAGAAATGAAATCTCATACCAAATACAATCATTGCGGAGGTAATCACTCAACCGCAGATTATAACGATGATGACACACCCATGTCTCACGAAGAAGAAGCGAAATTTATGCAAACCTTTCGACGGACTTGTTTTTACAATGATTATTGCCACCGTGACTCAAATCGTAATAATTGGTTTTCAAGCGTAAGAAACGATTACAACCGAGACTATTATCGATCCAATTCTGATGATAAACCCGAAATCCAAAAACAATTAAGCGATTTCATAAAATCCCAACAATCCACAAACGCTTTTGTTAAAGAAACGTTCATGGACCTTAAAACCAAATTTGAAACAACCAAAAAAACCATCAAGCCTCGATCTAAAACTTAGAAGCAAAGTTTGACAGACTTACTGACAAGCAACCTGCTCGACCTTCTCGATCTCTTCCAAGAAACACTCAACCAAACATACGAGGTAATCCATCTAAACCATACCAACCACCTCAAGCTCTAAATGAGCATGTAAATGCCGTATTTACACGAAGTGGTAGATCCTATAACCCACCCAACAACCCTAACAATCCAAAAAACTATCCTTAGACACCTATTAACTTTGATAGTGATGATGAAAATGAAGAATCGACACCGACACCTCAACCTTCAACACCGAAACCAAAAGAGGCACCTACCCCCGAACCATATAAACCAAGAATCCCATATCCTTAACGCCATCGAAAAGAGAAAATGAAAGCACAATACGGAAAATTTCTATATATGATTCGTGTAGTTCGAATCAACATGCCTTTTGTTGACGTTTTAGTAGGAATGTCAAACTATATTTCTCAAAGAACTTGTCAGTAACAAACATAAGTTAGAGCATATTTCTTCAGCTTTTCTTAGCGATGAAAGCTTAACTATTATCCAAAAAAAAAGTTCCACCCAAACTCGGAGACCCCGAAAGTTTCCTTATTCCATGTAACTTCAGCAAAACCTTCTCTTGCAATGCCTTGGCGGACCTTGGCGCTAGCATCAGTCTTATGCCGTATTCTCTCTATGCAAAATTATCACTCAAAACTTTTAAACCAACTAAAATAAGCGTGAGATTAATGGACCGATCATTCCAATACCCTGTTGGAATATCTGAAAATATGCTAGTCGAAGTTAGTAAATTCACTTTCCCTGTAGATTTCATTATTCTCGAAATGGAAGAAGATAGCAAAGTTCCTCTTATTTTAGGAAGACCTTTCCTACATACCGCAGATGTCGTAATTCACGTAAAACAAAAACAACTCAATCTTGGAGTTGGTTCTGAGAGAATGGTATTTTCTATCGATTCCGCGATGAAACACTCCTATTCGAATGACGATACATGTTTTGGTATTGATGTCATCGATGAAATCTTAGAAGAGGATTTCTATGCTCTACTCGATGAAGGAAGCAAAATCCTTTATTCCATCGAGGAACTCCTCTAGAAGATAAAATCTTTGCCGAATTCGATGAATTCATAGCCATGAATATTAAAGAAAATACTAAACCTGAAATTATTGAAGAAGAAATCACCTTCGAAAAAATCACATTCGATACTGATTATAAAATAAAGAAATCTCTTGATGAACCTCCTACGGATCTCGAACTCAAACCTCTTCCTTATCACCTAGAATACGCATTCTTGGAAGAACCTTCTTTTCTTCCTGTGATCATCTCATCTCATCTTTCTAAACCAAAAAAAGCTTATCTCTGTTCTTAAAAGATACAATCAAGCTTTTGCTTGGAAAACAAAAGACATTCCTGGTATATGTCCATCTTTCTGTAAACATAAAATTCAACTTTTAGATGGAAAAAAACTAGTTGTTCAAAAACAAGGAATATTAAATCCAAACATGCAAGAAGTAGTTAAAAATAAATATTAAAACTCCTCTATATGGGTATTATATATCCAATCGCTGATAGCTTTTGGGTAAGCCCCATCCTGTAACACCCCCAAATCTGGGTAGCAGCGGAATGTTGAATATCCGAGGGCGTTACTTCATAGATAAATAGCACAAGATATGAGAACGACCACTAACGTGTCATTTTAAAAAGATACACTGGATTAACAAAATGCTTGTTCATTACATAAGCTCATGGCTTCAAATTGTTCGACAATATAAGTAAAGATTTCAATTTATAACAAATGTCCCCAAAATGTAATACGCCCAAATCTTTAGTACTGACTCTTTCCAAAGAGTGACCCCCAATGTATCTGAGCACCCCGTGCCTTATTGACCTGAGAAAACATGCTTAAAATATCAACATAAAGTTGGTGAATTCATAGGTTTATGTAAATCAATAGTAGGACCGCAAGATTTCCAAGTGTATGATTAAGCAACAAATGCAAACATCATAAAAAGTAATTACGTTTTCCTAAGCTCATGACACTGAAGCTCGACATGTATGAATGCAATAAATTGCCAATAATGCCCATGAATGATGTTCTAACCCGAAACATCCCAAATCCGACATGTTATAACGTTCGTTCCCGGTGATAGCTAGTCACCCGAACGGGGATGTCAATCCCAAATAGATCTACTCATAACATTCGCGCTTACAATCCAGTAATTGACAGTTCATGATAAAGGGCTCAGTGGGTTATCGCTACTTAGGCAAACACGTAATCATTGTATAAAATGTACACTTGCGTCCAATTTGTAAAACAAAGCATGTTCTCACCCCAAAGATGTAAATCATTTAAATAATTGTAAAAACATGGGGCTATGAACTCACCTTAGTAAATAGTCCTCTGGAATGATAATAGATATCCAAGTAATGAATCAACACCCTCAAATACCTAAGTAAATATGAACTGCCAAAAACTTAGTCTAAAATACAAACATTTAGCTAAAGACTCAATGTATAAACTACAATAAATAGCTAGTTTATATATATATTGTTATCACTTGTGTGGTGGTGCACATGGTTAATGTAGTTATATCCATCTGATGGCTCTTGGAAAGTATATGATTTCACACTTCTAAGAATACGTATACACGCTATTAAAATAAATATCCATATTTATTAAGTCATTGGTTTAACTTGTTATAATATATATAACTCGTCCGATTCTAAGTGTTACAAAATAACTTGCGTATGACAAAATACTCTTTAATTTTCTTGTAATTATAAAACAGTCCCTAGTTTATGAATATATACTATTTTCATTCCAAACCCTTAATTTCCATAATTACACTTTTAGTCCTCCAAACTTACACCCATTACACTTAGGTCCTTGATATGTTTTAAAACAGAGCCCCTAGCATTTCAAATTTTACAAAAACATTCCCTAACATAAGGAAATCCAGTTTTGATAAGTTTTAGCCCCTCAAGTTGTGTAATTTACCCCACTCTTAGTCCCCCTTAAACTTTAACAAAAATCGCATTTTAGTCCAATTAAGTTCTAACATGTGGCAATTGGTTTTATTAGACTCCAATAAGCCATATAAGCTGTCCCAGCTTATAAATAAGCTCGGATGAGCTTATTTTGGCTTATTTGGCTTATTGGGCCCGTTAGGGTCCATTAAGCTTTTAAATGGTCCAATCTAGTTCCCAAGGGTACATAAGCTCTCATTTGACTTATATAAGCTCATATGAAACTGTTTGAATGAAAAATAAGCTCGGAGTAGCTTATTTTAGCTTATTGGGCTCGTTGGCCCAACAACCTTAACCGAATGTTAGCAAAAAGGTCCATTAGGGTTCTATTATTGATTTCAACTTATTTTTCCATACTTATAAGGCTTATTATAGAACTTATAATCTGTTTCATATGTGTGGCTTATTCATTTAGCAATTTAGCTCGTAAATGGGCTTGTTGGGCCCGATGTAAGCCCGATAAGCGTTTTAAAGGTTTGGGCTTAATTCTTTAGGGTCTGATATCGCTATTAAGATTCTAATAGGCCCTTTTAAGCTGTTGAGCTCACAAATAAAAGCGGTGGAGCTTATTTGTGGCTTACGGGCCTTAGAAATCTACGGTAATGGGCTAACGAGCCCATTTAGGATCCGTTTGGTTCTTTTAAAAGGTACAAAGGGTCTATATTGGTTGTTATAAGCTCGTAGGACTCCTGATAAGCTCGTTGAGCTTATTGCCACTTGTGGGCCCCACTGTTGGGCTTGTTGGGCTCGATAGAAGCCCGATAAGGGTTCTAGAGGTTTGGGCTTGATTCTTTAGAGTCCACTAGCTTATCTAGGCTTATTAGAATTCTTATAAGCTAGCTTAGCTCACAAATACGCAGTATCCTAGCTTATTTGTGCTGTATGGGGTCTTGTGGGCTTCACAGAAAATGGTCGTGAATCCTGATAAGGTCCGAATGGTTTTATTAAGTTTCATTTGGTTTACTAGTGTGGTTCTAGGGCTTCAAATCCTTTGTTAAGCTCTCGTTAACATTTATTAATCATTATTAATCACATGAATTCGTTTAAATAGTTAGTGAATGCTTTCCCAAGCCAAGTCGTTCCTTTTTCATTCAAGTGTTTACGTATAGAATTTGTGTAACCAAGTAAAACGAACCAATGATCACCATGATCCTTATTCGTGTATTTTAAAAGATTGTTTAAAGCTTAACTCGATATTTTATCATGTTTTATACATGTTTGCACCACACAAGGCCTCATATACTTAATATACGTGCGTAAACCATGCATGGGTCGAACCATGCATATTCGTGCCCACGTTAACCTTGTTACACACAAGGTAACGTGACTCTTTCTAACTGGACATGCTAAAATGACTAGAATATAGATATATAGGAGTTTAGTTTGACTTACAATAGTCCTAGGCTCTTGGTTTTGGATTGAGAGGCAAACCCGATGTGTTTACAATTAAAACGTATATAACCCTAAGCTTTCAAAGCTTGTATACCCAATCCTAGCTCGTGTATTTCCTTGGCCTCATTAAGTAACCCTTTGTTGTGTCTTCTTGGTTCGAAGGAGGTAAATAGGTATGTTTGCTTGCGGTTTAAGACTCGACGTATAGAGAGTGGGTGTGTTTAAGTGTTTGTGTTTGTAAGAGTATCTAATGGTGAGACTAGGTGAGTATTTATAGGTAAATGAGCTAGTTACTCACTTCCTAGTTCCAACAAACCAAACCGTGGCCTCTTCAAGGTGGTTTTGTAGTTTTTGGTTAGTTACATATTGTATTAGCTAAACCACTAAGTACCATTCTTAATTAGAGGATATTTGTACAAGATTTGGCTAGATACTAGAAATCTTATGATTTGGGTTTGTGTGGATGCTTTAGCCGCGACACTCAAGGAAAAACAAGGAACAAATGGTTATTAACCAATGGGTATTTAGCTATCTAGGAACATTAAGTACTAGTTTTAATTAAACCATAGTTGTACATGTACTTATATAAGATTTAGGAAGATTTCCTAGTTGGTTTAAGTGTATAACCGGCCCCCTTATGGGTTATATACACAAAATTGATTTATTTTTGTGTTAAGGTTTTAAAAGTGGGTATTGGTCTGAGTCTAGGTAAGTCTAGGTATTTCCGGGGTGTGCCCGAATGTATTTTATTGCGAAACGTAAACCTTTTACGTGACCAATAAAAATAAAACACGCAAAGTTAATAAATATCTTCTTAATAATTATTTACTACTTGGTTGATGTAAACCTTAATTTATTTGATGACCGTTTACATTAATTGATTATTTCTAGTCTACGCGATTTAGCTTAAAAGTAAACATTAAAAGTAAACGCGTATCGGACCAAAATAAATAGTGACAAATAATAGGAGTCGTAAAATGACCTGAAATTGGGAAATGTTACAGTCTCCACCCGTTAAAAGATCTGTGTCCTCAAAGCTTAAGACCTTGTAGTGGATGACGAAGCCCAGTTTATGAAAAGTTGTGGGTATTTTTGTTTGAACGAATCTTCACGTTCCCAGGTGAACTCAGGTACTCTCTTAGAGTTCCAGCAAACCTTAACCAATGGTATCCGGCTTTGCTTCAATTGTTTGATCTCCCGTTCCATGATTTCAATGAGCTTTTCCACAAACTGAATCTTATCGTCAACATGAATTCCTTCTAACGGCATGGCTAATGGTTCATCGACGTAACATTTCTTCAGGTTAGACACATGGAAGGTATGATGAACTCTGCTCAACTCTTGGGGAAGTTCCAGTTTGTAGGCAACCTTCCCAACCTTGGCTAACACCTTTAAAGGTCTGACATATCTCGGGTTTAGCTTGCCCCGCTTACCGAACCATATGACCCCTTTCCAAGGCGAGACCTTGAGCATAACTCTGTCCCCAACCTTGAACTCCATCGGCTTGCGTTTCCGATCGATGTAGCTCTTTTGTCGATCCTGAGCAGCTTGCATCCTCTGCTTGATCAAGACGATATTTTCTGTTGTTTCTTGGATCAATTCCAGACCGCTCAGTTGGGCTTCCACAACTTCGGCCCAGCACACTGGTGATCGACATTTTCGACCATACAGTGCCTCATAAGGTCCGGCCTTTATGCTAGCGTGATAACTGTTGTTGTATGAAAACTCGGCCAATGGAAAATGTTTAACCCATCCTTTGCCAAAATCGATCACGCAAGCACGTAGCATGTCCTCAAGAGTTTGAATAGTTCTCTCGCTCTGGCTGTCAGTTACTGGATGATACGCAGTGCTCATGCTTATATATGTAGCTAAAGCTTTCTGAAATGAGTTCCAAAAACTAGATGTGAATCTCCCATCACGATCACAGATAATTGAGGCAGGGATCCCATGTCTTGCTACCACTCTGTTCAGGTACAACCTTGCCAACTTGTCCAATGGATCATTCTCCCTTATTGGCAAGAAATGAGCTGATTTTGTAAGTCGATCCACAGTCACCCAGATGGTGTCAAAGCCTTGTGATGACCTAGGAAGTTTGGTGATAAAATTCATCGTGATATTATCCTACTTCCACTCGGGTATCTCAGGTTGTACTAGCAATCCTGATGGCCTTTGATGTTCGGCCTTGACCCTTGCACATATCAAGCACTTGCTAACATAGGTGGCGATGTCTGCCTTTATATTAGGCTACAAATATAGCTTTTTCATGTCTTGATACATCTTTTCTGAACCAGGATGGATAGAGTATTTTGACTTGTAAGATTCGTGCATAATCACGGATCTTAAATCTACATAGCAAGGCAACCAACTCCTGCCGTGTAAACATAGTGTTCTATCGGCACGTGGTATATCCCTTCTGATTATACCGCCAATGAATGCCCGTGAATGATGTTCTAACCCGCAACATCCTATATCCGACATGGTATACGTTCGTTCCCCGTGATAGCTAATCACCCAAACAGGGATTGTCAATCCCGAATAGATCAATCTATAACATTCGTGCTCACAGTCCAGTAATTGACAGTTCATGATGATGGGCTCAGGGGGTTATCGCTACTTAGGCAAACACGTAATCATAGTATAAAATGTACACTTGCGTCCAATTTGTAAAACAAAGCATGTTCTCACCCCAAGGATGTAAATCATTTAAATAGTTGTAAACATTGGGGCTATGAACTCACCTTAGAAGGTAGTCCTCTGATTGATAATATATATCCAAGCAGGTAGTGAATCACACCGTCAATTACCTAAGTAAATACGGTCAAGTCTTAGTCCACATATTTAAGCTAACGACTCAATGTATAAACTATAACAATTTCTAGTTTATATATGCTGTTATCACTTGTGTGGTGGTGTACACGATTATTGTATTTGTTTTCCTTGTTTGCTATTGGGAAGGTGTACGACTATATACTTTTAAGTTTACAAGGTGTTTAAGTATTAATAATAAATACACCTATTCATCATTCGCGTGACTCTAGTTATATAAATATCCGTATTATATCACGACTAGTCCGATACCATAAGTGTTTATTTAAATCACTTAATTATATAAAAATACCCTTAGGTTTTTGTTATTGGCAAAAATAGTCTTTATAGTTTAAAATAGAATATTTACCGTTTACACCCCTGAGTTTCCATATTGATACGTTTAGTCCCTCTATTTTACAAAAAGTACATTTTAGGTTCTTATGAGTTCCAAATAGTCCCTTAAGTTCAGGAATGTCAAAAACAGTATTATTAATACACTAGCAGTATTAACAATATGCTAGCAGTACTAACTCTGCTAGCAGTACTAACTTCTGCTAGCAGTACTAACTCTGCTAGCAGTACTAACTTCTTAAGCCTGGCAGTATTAACTTCTAATTTAGCTCGTATCATACAACCCATTAGTGAGTTACAAATTCGTTAGAGTTTGTTTGAGCTCGTGTTGGACACAAGAAAGTTCAGGATTGTCAAAAACAGTATTATTAATACACTAGCAGTATTAACAATATGCTAGCAGTACTAACTCTGCTAGCAGTACTAACTTCTGCTAGCAGTACTAACTCTGCTAGCAGTACTAACTTCTGCTAGCAGTACTAACAGACAGTACTAACTTCTAAGCTTGGCAGTATTAACTTCAATTAGCTCGTATCATACAACAATTTGTTGAGTTACATAAATTCGTTAGAGTTTTGTTTAGCTCGTGTTGGTCACAAGACAGCGGCTATGGTTTGCTAACCTTATTTCGACATATCCCAAACAACCCTAGTTTGCTTAAACTATAGTGTACACTTCCTTTATGAGGCAAGACGAGTTGTTATGTATTATCTAGCAACCCGCGTAAGGTTTAAAAGTGCTCTAGTGCTTATAGGTCGTTTGTTCATCCCATGTACACATCGCGTTTTACATGCATTTGTTTAGATGTGTCGTATATACTTCCCCAAGCCATCGTATCTTGTTTACAACAAAATTTTAAGTATAGTTTTATTTGTTTCACGTGTATAAGGTCGTATCCCTACCTTAGTTTCTTTACTCGACGTTTAAAGGTTACGGAACACCATGACAAGTGAAACGAGAAACCAATTATATTATGAAAATGTATAATCTTAGTTGTGAACTTACATGGGTTCTAGTATGTTGGTTCATGGATTTGAAGACGACACAAAGCATTTACACCCAAACATGTAATATTTCCTAAGCTTCAAAGCTAGGTTTACCCAATCTTTAGCTTAGAGGTTTCCTTGTCCTCGTTATGTAACCCTTTGTTGTGTTTTCTTGGTTCGAAGGAGGTAAATGTGTATGTTAGGTTGTGTTTTAAGAGCCGACGCAAGAAGAGGAGAGAGTTTTAACTTATTTAAGTGTTTGTGGTTTCTAAGAGTGTATAATGGTAAGAGTAAGTGAGTATTTATAGGCAAATGTGGCTAGTTAACTCTCCTAGTTACACAAACAAAACCAAACGAGCCCTAGGTAGTGGTATTTGGGATTTCTAGTTAACTACACATGGTTTTCTTGCTAAACCACTTAGTATAATTCTTAATTGCAAGATAATGGTACATAATCTTCCAAGATTACAAAATCTTATGATTTGTAGGGCTTTTCCTTAGTTAACCGCCACCAAAGGGATCAAAGCAAGGGAAATGGGTATTAACCATTGGGTAACTAGCTAGTAAGAGACCATTAGGACAAGTTTTAATTAGTTAGATGAAGTACTAGTACCTTTAAAGATCATGACAAGATTTTCTAGCTAGTTAATCACAAGGGACGGTTTATATGTGGTTTAACTTACCCCTATTCGACCTTGGTGGTTTATTAACACACTAATTATACAAATTTTATGTTCATGGATTAAGAGTGGGTATTGGTTTGAGTCTAGGTAAGTCTAGGTATTTCCGGGGTGTGTCCAAATGTATTTTATTGCGAAACGTAACCCTTTTACGTGACCAATAAAAATAAAGTACACAAAGTACATAATTATCTTCTTAATAATTATTTATTACTTGGTTGATGTAAACCTTAATTTATTTGATGACCGTTTACATTAAAAGATTATTTCTAGTCTACGCGATTTGACTTAAAAGTTAAATTAAAAGTGAACGCGTATCGGACCAAAATAAATAGTGACGAATAAATAAGGGTCGTAAAATGACCTGAAATTGAGAAATGTTACAGTCTCCACCTGTTAAAAGAGCTTTGTCCTCAAATCTTAAGACCTTGTAGTGGATGACGAAGCCCGGTTTGTGAAAAGCTGTGGGTATTTCTGTTTGAACGAATCTTCACATTCCCAGGTGAACTCAGGACCTCTCCTAGAGTTCCAGCGAACCTTAACCAATGGTATCCGGCTTCGCTTCAATCGTTTGATCTCCCGTTCCATGATTTCAACGGGCTCTTCCACAAACTGAAGCTTATCGTCAACATGAATTCCTTCTAACGGCATGACTAATGGTTCGTCAGCGTAACATTTCTTCAGATTAGACACATGGAAAGTATGGTGAACTCTGCTCAACTCTTGAGGAAGTTCTAGCCTGTAGGCAACTTTCCCAACTTTTGCTAACACCTTGAAAGGTCCGACATATCTCAGGTTCAGCTTGCCCCGCTTACTAAACCGTATGACCCCTTTCCAAGGCGAGACCTTAAGCATAACTCTGTCCCCAACCTCGAACTCCATCGGCTTTCGTTTTTGATCGGCGTAGCTCTTTTGTCGATCCTGAGCAGCTTGCATCCTCTGCTTGATTAGGACTATCTTTTTCGTTGTTTCTTGGATCAATTCCGGACCAGTCAGTTGGGCTTCCCCAACCTTGGCCCAGCACACCGGTGATCTACATTTTCGACCATACAGTGCCTCATAAGGGGCGGCCTTTATGCTAGCGTGATAATTGTTGTTGTATGAAAACTCGGCCAATGGCAAATGTTTAACCCAACCTTTGCCAAAATCGATCACGCAAGCACGTAGCATGTCCTCAAGAGTTTGAATGGTTCTCTCGCTCTGGCCGTCAGTTTCTGGATGATACGCAGTGCTCATACTAATATCTGTACCCAAAGCTTTCTGAAACGATCTCCAGAAATTTGAAGTAAATCTTCCATCTCGATCACAGATAATTGAGGCAGGTATCCCGTGTCTTGCTACTATCCTGTTCAAGTACAACCTTGCCAACTTGTCCAATGGATCATTCTACCTTATTGGCAAGAAGTGAGCAGATTTTGTAAGTCGATCCACAATCACCCAGATGGTGTCAAAACCTTACGACGACTTAGAAAGCTTGGTGATAAAATCCATCGTGATATTATCCCACTTCCACTCGGGTATCTCAGGTTGTACTAGCAATCCCGATGGCCTTTGATGTTCAGCCTTAACCCTCGCACACGTCAGGCATTTGCTAACATACGTGGTGATGTCAGCCTTCATGTTTGGCCACCAGTATAATTTCTTCACATCTTGGTACATCTTTTCGGAACCGGGATGGATAGAATATTTTGACTTATGGGATTCGTGCATGATAGAATATTTTGACTTGTGGGATTCGTGCATAATCACAGATCTTAAATCTCCATAGCAAGGTATCCAACTCCTGCCGTGTAAACATAGTGTTCCATCGGCACGTGCTTCTAATCTTTCCTTGGGTATATCCCTTCAGATTATACCGCCTACGTCTTTATTCACGAGATTCTCTAGTTTCTAGGCTTCGATTTGAGCTTCTAATATTCATTTGGGAAGATCCAAGCCAATTGTCATAACTAAGGCTCGAACCCGTAATGTCTCAATCCGTTCCTTACGGCTCAACGCATCGGTCACTACGTTTGCCTTCCCCGGGTGATAACAAATGTCGCAATCGTAATCACTTAACAACTCTAGCCAACGACATTGCCTCATGTTAAGCTCCTTCTGGTCGAGAATGTGTTGTAAGCTTTTATGGTCGGTGAACACGGTGCATCTGGTTTCGTATAGATAGTGTCTCCATATCTTTAGGGCAAACACTACCGATCCAAGTTCTAAATCGTGAGTGGTGTAGTTCTTCTCGTGAACTTTTAACTGTCGAGAGGCATAGGCAATCACCTTCTCTCTCTGCATTAACACCGCACCTAAGCCTTTGTATGATGCATCACAGTATACCACAAAGTCTTCGCTCCCTTCAGGTAAAGCCAGAATTGGGGCACTGCACAACTTCTGCTTTATCAATTGGAAAGCGTTCTCTTCCTTTTCTCCCCAATCAAACTTGATTCCTTTCTGAGTAAGTTTCGTCATTGACTTAGCAATCTTTGAAAATCCTTCTATGAACCTTCGATAGTAACCCGCAAGACCTAGAAATTGGCGGATCTCCGTTGGTGGTCCTTGAGATGGCCCCAATCCTTTAATAACTCTATCTTGGCTGGGTCCACAGTTATGCCTCTACTAACAATGACGTGCCCGAAAATGGCACCTTCGGAATCCAAAATTCACACTTTGAAAACTTTGCATACAACTTCTCCTTCTTAAGCAATTCCAAAATTGCTTTACAGGTTGTTCTACCATGTTCCCTTTCGTCTTTTGAATAAATAAGTATGTCATCGATGAAGACAATTACGAACTTATCCAAGTAAGGTTTGCACACTCGGTTCATGAGGTCCATGAATACCGCAGGTGCGTTTGTCAGTCCGAATGGCATAACCTGAAACTCGTAATGGCCATACCGAGTTCGAAATGCCGTCTTCGGGACGTCTTGTTCTCGTACTCTAAGCTGGTGATATCCGGATCTCAGATCTATCTTCGAATAAATACTGGATCCTTGAAGTTGATCAAACAAATCGTCGATCCTCGGGAGTGGATAACGATTCTTTACTGTCAGTTTGTTTAACTCACGGTAGTCAATGCACATCCTGAACGATCCGTCCTTCTTTTTGACAAACAAGACCGGGGCTCCCCAAGGCGAGGAACTAGGTCTTATGAATCCCTTGTCAGAAAGCTCCTGTAATTGTTCTGATAGTTCCTTCATTTCGGATGGGGCCAATCGATATGGTGCTCGAGCCACTGGAGCGGCTCCTGGAATTAAGTCGATTTGAAATTCCACCGGTCGAGCCGGAGGAAGACCGGGCAAGTCCTCGGGAAACACTTCTGAAAAATCCCGGACGATTGGTACGTCCTCTATCTGTTTCTTTTCCGACTTGTCCTCCTCCTTCTTGGCGGATATCTGTGCTAAAAAGACCTGGCATCCCTTGGCCATGTACTCTTGAGCTTTTGAGTACGAAGTTCCTATATCCACGGCAGTACTTCGATCTTTGACTGGCAGTACTTTGACTTTTTCATTAAGCAGTACTTTGACCTTTTCACTTGTATTTCCCAACACTTTCTCAGTTTCATTGGCAACAAACTTGGTACATATCAAGGTTAACTCTTGGAAACGTTCAGTGTATGCTGGTACGTCGTTTCCCTTGACTTTTAGGTTCCACAGCTCGATTTCCAGTTTCTTGATTTCACCCTGTGGACAATACTTGTCCGTCATCTTTCTCTTGAGTACTTCCCAAGTCATGGCATATGCCTCTGGACCTAAGGTTCTTATCTGACCATTCCACCAAGTCAGAGCAGCACCTAGCAGAGTGCAGGTGGCAAACTTTACTTGGTTCTCAACGGCACAACCACTGATATTGAAAACTGACTCCATCTTTTCAATCCATCGAGTCAAACCGACTACGCCTTCAGCCCCTTTGAAGTTCAAAGGTTGGCACTTCATGAAATCAGCGTAAAAACAAGGACGCGCAGTTTGCACGTTTCTTCGGTTATCTCCGTGCGAACTGTGGCTTCCATCCCCATTGGTGGAGTTTCGCAAGAGAGCTTGATCGATCATTGCTTGGATGGATTCGGGGGTTATGTTGTTTGGGTTGGTGTCGTTGACTGGAGTGTTTGGTCCTCTTCTGGTTGTAGGTGCCATGATTTGTCTAGATCACAAAAGACAAAACATGAGGTTATATGACAGAATATAATAATATATAGATGAGATAATCAATACAAGAGAGGTATATAGTACAAAGTAACACATCCATTTCATTCATAACTTTGAAAATTTTACATGAAATAGTCGTCTGAATACACATAATACAATACAAAAGATCTAAGGCTATGCTAGCGGGGTGAACCCCTAATACTTAACATGCCTGTACAATGACCTAGCAAAATACAATAACATAAATCACTAGATGTGACTGTCGGCGTCCCCAGATCCCTCCTGGTGATCTGGAATCCTAGCCTCTGGTCCTGACTGTCCAGCTGTCCTCCGCTGCTCTCGCAGTGCTAACAACTCAGCCTGCATGTCGCTCATCTCTCGCCTCATATCTCTGATGACTCGGAGAGTCTCTACCATCTGGTCCTGGCGTCTACGATCAGTCTCTCGAAGCGCCGCTATCTCAGTCTGCTGCATATGAAAGCGAGTCTCGTGTACCTGGTGCTGTGTCTGAATGAGAGTACTCTGCAGCTGTAGCTGTGTCTGGTGTGCCTGTAGATAGGTCTCATGTGCATACACATGATCACGATGGGTCTGAAGCTCCTGATGAGTCGCCTGACCCAATCCTATCGAATGAGCCCAAGCCTCTCGGGAAGCATAGGCCTCCTCCTCCACCATCCATACGGTCTCCTGGAGAGTCATCCTATCCCCCATAAGTAAGTCGACCCGCTGCGAGTTCATCTCGACTCGCTGTGATATACGAGACCTACCATCCTGAGCATCCTCTAGTAGGGCATACAAGTCCTGTGTATCCCGCTCATGGAGCTCAGCAAGTCCTACGACTCTAGTGTTGACCTCTCCCACGGTCATAGGTGCTATCTCTGGAACTGCCTCTGCCGGATCTACCCAAGTATCCCTAATCCCGTACCCAACATCTCTAATCCCCTGTCGCCTCTCTCCACACAAGAGAGGTATATAGTACAAAGTAACACATCCATTTCATTCATAACTTTGAAAATTTTACATGAAATAGTCGTCTGAATACACATAATACAATACAAAAGATCTAAGGCTATGCTAGCGGGGTGAACCCCTAATACTTAACATGCCTGTACAATGACCTAGCAAAATACAATAACATAAATCACTAGATGTGACTGTCGGCGTCCCCAGAAGCCTCCTGGTGATCTGGAATCCTAGCCTCGGGTCCCGACTGTCTAGCTATCCTCCGCTGCTCTCGCAGTGCTAACAACTCAGCCTGCATGTCGCTCATCTCTCGCCTCATATCTCTGATGACTCGGAGAGTCTCTACCATCTGTTCCTGACGCCTACGATCAGTCTCTCGAAGTGCTGTCAACTCAGTCTGCTGCATATGAAAGCGAGTCTCGTGTACCTGGTGCTGTGTCTGAATGAGAGTACTCTGCAGCTGTAGCTGTGTCTGGTGTGCCTGTAGATAGGTCTCATGTGCATACACATGATCACGATGGGTCTGAAGCTCCTGATGAGTCGCCTGGCTCAATCCTATCGAACGAGCCCAAGCCTCGCGGGAAGCATAGGCCTCCTCCTCCACCATCCATACGGTCTCCTGGAGAGTCATCCTATCCCCCATAAGTAAATCGACCCGCTGCGAGTTCATATCAACTCGCTGTGATATACGAGACCTACCATCCTGAGCATCCTCTAGTAGAGCATACAAGTCCTGTGTATCACGCTCATGGAGCTCAGCAAGCTCTACGACCCTAGTGTTGACCTCTCCCACGGTCATAGGTGCTATCTCTGGAACTACCTCTGCTGGATCTACCCAAGTATCCCTAATCCCGTACCCAACATCTCTAATCCCCTGTCGTCTCTCCTCAGCATCTACTGTGCTGATAAACCCATAGTCTATCCCTTGACCTCTGACAGGTCTAGCAGTGGAACTCTCTCCGATCTCATATCTGGAGCGTATAGTGGACAAATGCAACCTCTTGCGGGGAGGCTGCTCAGACTCGGGAATATCATCCCTACGATCAACAGGTGATGGTATGGGGAGGTTGGTTCGGCCACCTAAATAGTGAGTCATGGTTAGATGGAACAGGAGGTGGAAAATATTTTTTGTTGTTGTATGGATACATATTATCTAGAAGTAATGCTTGTCAACGCTTTAAGAAGATTTAGAGAGTCACTAAGAAGAGTTACTGATGGTGCTGAAGCATTCCTGATACTTACATTGTTCATTCTTTGTTTGGACAAAGTTAGTACCGACCATGCAAAGTTAGTACCGATGGGCAAAGTTAGTACCACTTAAGAAACATTGGAGAAACATACCGCTAAGGGTACAAAGTGTAAATTGGAACATTTTCTTTAAAATTAGGTCTCGAAAACCTATAAGAATCCATCTCAATCGCACAATTACTCAAGCAATCTCTCCAACTGACATTCTTCAATACAAGCCCTAATCTCTCTTACCGACGATCTCTCTCTTCTAAGCAATCCTCGGGATCCGACTCAGTATACATATCTGGGGTAACTCAGTATAGGATATGAATTCAATAGTTGGTAAATGGCTGTTCCTCCCATCTCCTGAAAACTCATGGTCATCCTCCAAGGGTATATACTCAGGGTATATAGCCTCCGGCACGTAGTCAGGGTCATGTGTCTGTATGAACATAGGCTCACGCTCATCCTCATCCTGAGGAACTGGCGGTGTCTGTGGATTTTCTGGACCTAGTATAAAATCTGGTGATGGTGGGGCTACTGGGCTGTAAGACGGGAGTCCGTCGTAAACCTATACGATGACCCGTGGAATGCCTCCCTCTGATATCTCCTCATCATCGGCTCCCCAGAAAGCCCTGCCGGGCTCAGAGTCGGTGTAGACGGAAGTGTAGGTAACATCAGACGTCGCTGAAGACATGGTTACTGCAAAAAGTAAAATAACTTATATAAGTATTACTTTATAAAAAAACGATGTGATAGTGTTTGTAAAGGCCTTAATAATAAAGCCTTAAAGTAATATATTTATCTTTATATACACGTATATTAATCAGGTAAGCACTTAGTACCCTACTAATGCTAAGGCAATGCATGTCATATAAACATATATGCGCTAGAAATAAACAAGTAATGCATGTATGTCCCTCACAAATCCCATTTGTGAAAACAGTTTTGAAAAAGGTTATAGTCACAGAACAAAAACTTTTTGACCTGGTTCTCTATAACCTTGGCTCTGATACCAATCTGTAACACCCTCAAATCTGAGTATGCAAGACGTAATGTTGAATATCCGAAGGCGTTTACATTATTGATGCCAATTGCACAAAACAGAGAACGACTACTGAAACCGTGTCGTTTAAAAAAGATACAATGGATTAACAAAATACCTTGTTTGTTACATAAGCTCCATTCTTCAAATGGTTTCCAACAAAAAATAGATAAGAAGATTCGGGTTTATAACAATTTGTACCCCAAAAATGTAATAAGACCCCAAATTCTTAAGTGATACTCTTCAATTATTGACTAACTTCCAATGAATCGTCGCAAACCTCGTGCCTAGATGACCTGAAAAACATGCTTAAAACGTCAACATAAAGTTGGTGAATTCATAGGTTTGTATAAATCGATGGTAGGACCGCAAGATTTCCAAGTGTATGATTAAGCAACAAATGCAAACATCATAAAAGTAATTACGTTTCCTAAGCTCATGACACCGAAGCTCGACATATATGGATGCAATTATAATTTGCCAACAGGTGTCCGTGAATGATGTGCTAAACTAACCCCGCAACAAACCCAGATTTCACATGGTAATGCGTTCGTTCCCAGTGATAGCTTAGTCACCCGACGGGGATTGTCAATCCCTAAATAGATCTATCCATAAAATTCTCCTCTGCGCCCCCACACAATGTAATTCCCAATCACATTTATGTAATTAACAGTTCATGATCATGGACATAATGGGTTATGGTAACTTAGGCAAACACGAAATCATGGGATAAAATGTACACTTGCGTCCAGTTTGTAAAACAAAGCATGCTCTCACCCCAAGGATGTAAATCATTTAAATAATTGTAAAGCATGGGGCTATGAACTCACCTTAGCCGGTAGTTCTCTGAATGATAATAAATATCCAATAAGCATTATCACGGCCGTTAAAGTACCTAAGTAAGTCGGTCAAGACTTAGTTTAACACATTAAACTAACGACTACATTGTATAAACTTTAAAAAATTTTTTCTAGAAATACCATTTTAAAAAGTAATAAATATACCGTTAAATCTTACCTGTGCGATGTGGTGGGGTGTGGCACACAGAAAAGGGTTATTGTATTTTTATTATTAATTTCGATGGATCCTAACTCACACATAACTTGAAATCATTGTTAATAAATATACTTAATTATTAACTTTTAAAATTCCCGTTCGAATGTCCTAATATCTTAATGTTGACCGACTTGTTAAGTGTTTTTTATTTTATTTTTCGCTTTTGTTCTTCACTCAACGCATAACCCCCCTTAAAGTTCGCTAGTTATTGTCCACTTTGGGGGGACGCTAGGTTAATTACGACGGGGTGGGGTGTGAAACAACAAAAACTAAAATAAAAATAAAAAAACCTATTAGGAGAGAACGTAACATCCACAAAAATGACCCTCCAACATGATTAACCCCAACAACCACTAAGTATATACAAGAAACCCTAGCCTCGGCCCCCCACCCGCATCCAACCACTAAAATAACTCCACATAATCGCCTCCACCTTTATTAGCCCACTCTAACAATCCACCGCCTTCCCCATACCCCCAACCCCCAACCGCCCACACACCCCGAACTTTAAAAAAACTTCCAAACATATTTTAGTCACCCCGCACATAGTCAAAAATTCGAAGTATTCATACAACCCAAATAAATCCGCTACAATTTGCATTTGGCCTATATTTAGTCAAGTAAGCCAACCAAACCTTTTCGGCTTATAAAATAGGCTATTTTGAGCTTATATTGACTTAACGTGCCTATTGGGCCGTTAAGGTCCTTTTGACTTTATTAAAAGGTCCAAAAAATGATTTTAAGGAGGTTTCGAAAGCCTTTAAACTAGTTTAATGGGTTGTGGTATAGTTTAAGCTTAAAATAAGCTCGACGAGCTTATTGAAGCTTATTTCGAGCTTATTGGGTCCGTAAGCCCAATAGCTTGGTCCGTTACGCCCCTTAGAGTTGCCAAGCCTTACTAGTTCATTTTTCAACTTGTATTAAGCCCAATTAAACTGTTTTTATTTCGGCTTATCCCAAATAAGCTAATTAAGCTAATAAGCATTTCTATTGGGCCGGTCTTGGGCTTGTTAAGGCCCGGTAAGGTTTTTAAAGGGTCTTGTTAGGTCTATAAGGGTTCGTTAAGTACATTGAGGTCCAATAAGCACTTAGGAGGTCCTTTGCTTATTTAAGCTTATTCGATAAGCTAATAACTCACCGAGTTTGGGCCTATTGGAGCCCGATAGTAACCCTGTTAAGGATCTAGTGGTTTTGGTCTTTAACCCTTGGGTCCAATACCTTTCTCTAGGATCCTTAGAAGGCTTATAGGCTGTTTAAGCTCTCGAATAAGCCATGGGAGCTTATTCGTGGCGTATGGCTTATTTTGTGGACTCGATAATGGGCTAGATGGTCCACTTAGGTTCGTTTGGCTTAACGATTGCAATGCCAAAGGTCCATTAAAGGATCTTAGTTGCCATATTTAACTCAAAACGCTTGAAGCTCATTAATAGCTATTTAGGCGTTATTATAGGCCCATGGCTCGGCAGTTGGGCTCACGTAATTAAGGCTACGAGTCCATTAAGGGCCCGAATGGTTTATTAGTGTAACATATGGCCCGATAAATAGTCTAGCACCATAATTCATGTGTCTAGCATTTTCTAACCGTGACCCGTAACATGCAAACACTCATTAACGTCGAGTACATGTTTCCACACCCTCGTGTCGTGATTACAACCATAGTTTACGTATAGTTTCACTTTAAATTCGCGGACAAGGCTTATTACCCATGTCGTGGTCCATTTTTATATATCAAGGTCATTGTTTGCGTTAGCTTTTATGTTTCTAACACCACGTAAGTAAATTAAACGAAGCCAACGTGCTCATAACATGTTCATTTTACGTTTATCATGCATGTTTTCGAGCTAGTATATCGTACGCACATACACTTGACTCCTAGGCTAGTTTACAATAAACGAATGCGTAAAATACAAAGGGAATGAGTTGTATACAACTTACAAAGGTCCTATAGTTCGAGAGGTTTAAAGGAGTGGGCGAGTAAAATTGCTTAATCACCCGTAATGCGTATACCTCCCTTGTGGATGCTTGTGGCGGTTTTTGAGACTCTGAAACAAAGAGAATGAATGTTTAGAGTGTTTATGAGTTTTAAAAAGGTTTAAGTGTATGTGTATGAGCATATTTATAGGCAAGTGAGCTTGTTAGATTTCCTAGATTCTAAACTAACTAGAAAACGAGCCATATATGTGGTTTTTAGAGATCTCTAGTTACTTACACATGGTATTATGTTAAACCACTAAGTACATGTATTAAATACCTAGGTGATGTACAAGATTTGCTAGATTAGGGAAAATTTTATGAGTTTGTGTTCTTTTCTTGTTAGTTCGCGGCACAAGGAGGTCCAAAGCAAAGAAATGGGTTATTACCCAATGTGTCAAGAATCATTAGGGGACCATTAGGACACAAATTAATTACCTAGCATATGTACATGTACCTTTAAGGATCATTAGGGAGATTTTGCTAGCTAATGTATCACCAAGGACGATTTGCTTATGGTTTACTTGTCCAATTTCGGAAAATCCAAGTGATATTTACGCAAGACATTTGTTAATTTTTGTGTCTAGGCGTTTAATACGGGTATTGGTTTGAGTCTAGGTAGTCTAGGTATTTCCGGGGTACGTCCCAATGCATTTTATCGTGAAACGTAACCCTTTTTACGTGACCAATAAAAATAAAATACGCAAAGTACGTAATTTATTCTCTCAAAATAATTATTTACCTTACATGGTTGATGTAAACCTAATTTATTGGTGACCATAGTTACATTCATTGGTTATTCTTGTCTACACACGCGGTTTAGCTTAAAAGTAAACAATAAAAGTAAACACAAACGCGTATCGTGTACTAAATAAATAGTGATCATTAATAGAGTCGTACAATAACACGAAAATGAGAAATGTTACACGTATGGTCTTCCACCAACAAATCTGTCCAAGCTCCTCATTAACCTTCTTTCTTTCAAGAAGTTGTCAATCTGATCTTTCTCTGTCCAAGCACTCTTCAGTATTGCTTTAACTTTCTTTCCAAGTTACGAAAGTCTTTGCTTCAAACTTTGAGTATGAAACAGATTCAGATACATATGTAACTTGAGCTTGTGTGGTTGGTGATGTCGGTGTTGATGTTGTCTTAGCTTCCCCTAAACCAGCAATCCTTTCTTGAGTAGATTCAGAACTTTCTTGCAAGCCGCATCAAGCAGTCTTAATGTATAAAGCCCAGATATCCGGCAAGTATATAAATAACTTCGAAAACCAACAAACCAAAGTCAATTTAATCCCGATGTTCTGTAATTTCTTCTTACATGATAGTGATGATATAAATTGTAACACCAAAGTCAACTAAGTCCCGGATGTCACAAGTATTCCCTCTAAGTAGTTGAATGATTAATACCTAAGCAAACAAAGTGCCCCAAATGGAGCCAATTTCTTCCTGCAGGATACTGACTATTTAAAGGAATCATCATACCTATGTGTACCTCTTTTATCAAATATTTCTACTCATTTTAAGAATAAGCTTAGTGATTGACCGGTTGGGCAAGACACTAATTGAATCAGAAAGAATTCTTCTCACGTTTTAAATAATTATACTCCTAACACTTCCCCCTATGGACTCAAATAATGCATACTGGCTAATGACGAGATGTCTCTTCCATCATGTGATAGAAATAGTATACCCGAAAGATTCAACACAACCTAAAATCAAAAGAAGCTAACCTCAAAAGACAAAAGAAGCTAACCTCAAAAGAAGGCCAAGGACACTATCAAGTATACATCTACTCCTTCCCCCTTGCTGGTTTTGACACGTCGGAATCAACAAAACCTTATACGCATACATATTCGAGATCGTGTTTGAAGAATTAATAAGCTTAAATCTATTCCGTGAGAATCAAGTTCAAGGCATTTAAAACTATGAAAGTATTTCCAAGCATTCTTAAGTCTTTTACAAACTAATAGGTGTTGGCAATATTTATCGGTCTGTAGTTTAAAAGCATGAATTCACAGGGGGGGGGGGGGGGGGGGGGGTAAGTCTCTAAGTCCATAAAGATTTAAACAAATGACATCTAAAGCACTTGAATTAATATAAATTTACCTTTCCTCTTGAAATTGTTATCCTCATTTACCCAAAACTTTATCCATTATTTCATGACTTATTTTGAAAGACCATTTTACAAGATTATTTGATGACGATTTCTCCCCCTCAAATAATGACCTGTTTTCTATTTAAAGAGCTGTTGTCATTGTTTGAGTGGTCGAATTGTCTTTTAAAAATCTTTTTGTGATTACTGAAAACACTGATTCATTATGAAGACAACTTTTTACCAATAAAAATAAGATTTCTCTTATTTTAACACATAAGCGCACTAACACGTACACCCATGGAAACATAGAAAGCACGGGTTGTGATGAAAAGTAATCACAAGCCTTTGCATGGTCATAGAGTAGACCATGCCCGAGAATAAATTCCCGTTGTTAGGAACAACTGTCTTTTAGACGACATGTTTTCCTCAAGGTGAGAAGCGGGTTACTATCTGAAATAATAGCAAGCCATATGGCATGTTTTGAAAACATTAGAAACTTCTGCTCGAACTTCATTTACGGGCTCGTATCATTGTTGAATGACATTTCTAAGACCGTAAATGTTATCGATTTTTAGAAGACATGCCATTTGAAAACTTTTTTTTGTATTTTTCTCATTGTTTTTTTTTATTTTGTATTTTGTTTTTGAAAAAATTATATAAAAAGAAAATATTTTTGGTTTTTCTGAGTTATATTATATACAATAATGATACTAAAGGGATATTCGAATAGGTACCAAAAGACCACTATTCGTCACAACGTCATCTGCCAACTTTTTTTCTAGAGTCTCCTCTCCGCGCGTAAAACTTCGCATGAACCCAGCTTGTTGATTTAGAATACAATTCTTCTCGGCTAAGAGATTTAGTGAAGAAGTCCGCTCAATTGATACTCCGTAATTGACAAAAGTAAAGTGTGTTCACACCATTTTCAACATGCTACCTTGATGAATGGAATTTTGAATCTATATGCTTGGATCTGGAATGTTTGAACGTTTGTTTGCAGCAAAAGGCACATACGCTTTTCTTATCATAGTACATTGGAATTTTTAATTAAATCCAAAGCCATAGTTTGGTAAGTTGTGATCTCACCAAATTACATTGAAGCACAACAACCGGATAAAGCAATATATTCAGCTTCCGAACAGGAATCGCATGCTTTTCCTGCCTTTTAGACGACACACTCACAAGTCTATCACCCAAAAGTTGTATACTACCAGAGTGTGCTCCGAACGGCGTGTACTTGACAACCAGCATGATCCACCCGCATCTGCAAATCTGTTAGTGCATGGAGAATCCTTCGGATACCAAAGTCCCTGATGTAAACGGTTCCTTTTAGATACCGAAAGATCCTTTTTAACCGAATTAAGTGCTTTTCTTAAGCCGAGCACTGATATCGGCACACATGCATATAGCAAAATTGTAGGTCCAAGTCTACTGATTGTAAAGATAAAGGAGGTGGCCAAACATACCACGATAGTGTGATGGATCTACAGCATTCCCTTCTATTATATTTATAATTATATTATTATATAAAATTCTAATCATATATTTATATTTAAAAAAATCCTCATCCAGTTTGGATTTCTCCACCATTGAGTATCCTACTGGTCACAAGAGATTCAAAGCCATATTCTTAGTGGATTTCAAGAGCCATATTAGATTGGTTTATGGAAGATGCCTTTGGACCTTTGATAAATCTGTAGTCCCTTAAGAATATGAGATTTTACACATCATCGACATCTTGAATTTTGAACACATGATTTTAGCGAATAGATCACATAGTTCAGGAGTAGATGCAGCAAAGATAATGCCATCAACATATATTTTTACCAGTAGTAGTTCCTTGCCTTCTCTAACGGATGAACAGAGGTAGGATCCACAAAGCCTTTTGAGAAGTCATTGGATTCAGGAATGAAGACAAACAACATACCACGCAGCGTGGAGCTTGTTTCAACCCATAAAGAGCTTTCTTAAGCTTGTACACGTAGTTAGGTTTGTCTGGATCCACAAATCCGTCCGGTTGGCTAACATAAACCTCTTCCCGCAGATTACCATTCAGAAACGCAGTCTTCACATCCATTTGATAGACGACCATGTTCATATGAGCAGCAAACGCTAGAAAAATTCGTATAGCCTCTAATCTTGCAACCGGAGCGAAGGACTCTTCAAAATCGATTCCCTCTTCTTGACGATAACCACGAGCGACCAACCGAGCCTTGTTTTTTAGAATACCTCCTAACTCATCAAGCTTAACCTTATAGATCCACTTAAGAGTGATGACAAATGCTTTATCAGGAGGAGGAACAAGTTCCCAAACTTCAAGATGTTCAAATTCATGAAGTTCCTCTTGCATAGCTTCAATCCAACATGCTTGAGTTAATGCGTCTTTGTAGTTCTTTGGTTCGACTGATGTGAGAAAGGCATCATAGTAGCAGAATAAGGCTTGTTCATGGATTTGTAGTCGTGTGGAAACTGGTCTGTCGAGATCACCGATTATATTCTCAAGTGGGTGATCCTTAGTCCATTTGCTATTGTGTTCAGAAACTTGGTGATCGGGAGGCACAATTGTATGAATAACATCCGATGATGAGGATTGATCAGAAGTAACTTCTGGAATTGGAATACCAAAGTACGGATCATTACCCATATGTGCAACTTCAATATCATGATTATCTTCTTCAACATCATGAGAAATAATAGGAGTTTGAGTTTCTTGTGTTGTATGAGAGTTACTTGGTGATGGTGCATCTTGATCAACTGTAGTTGAGGAAGGTGAGCCAGTTGATACAGCATGTTCACAGGTGTAACTACTTCAGGAATAGGAGCAATGACTTCTGGTGCTTGTAAATCAACATAAGGTGGGGGATTAAGTGACTCATCAAACATTTGGTTGGAAACAACAAATACCCAGTCAGATCTCGAAGTGTTACAAATGGTGTTAGAAGAAGGAGGGTTTGGCACGAGTCCTGAACTGATTGTTACAGGAGTCATATCATGAAGTGCGGGTCCTAAACTGTTGTGTTCAGAAGCCATCGCGGTCAGCTCATCAAAGTCAACATGAATAGTTTCAATTATTCGTCTGGTAATCGGTCTGTTATAAATCCAAAATGCTTTTCTCTTCGTGGTGCATAGCCAATAAAATACCAATGGTCATCCTCGTTGTAACTTGCCGGCCCTATTCTCGCTATCATTCGTTGGGTAGCTGAGTGCACCAAACACATGAAGATACGATAGATCAGGAGGTTTGTCGTGTAAAAGCTCGTATGGTGTTTTACCGTGACGACAACGTATCATGGAATTATTTTAGGTATAACAGGCTGTGGAAACCGCTTCGGCCCATTGAAATAAAGGAGCTTTTGCATAAATTAACAATATGTGGCGGGCTGCTTTAATTAGCGTACGATTTCGTCTTTCAACAACACCATTTTGCTGTAAAGAGGTACAACTGATATTTCATGAGAGATGCCAACCTTCTCATAATATTCACGCAATGTCTGATTAACAAACTCAGTTCCATTATCTTTGTCTTGTCACCTAGGACCTTGTTTATAAAATTTCTTTTCTTAGATTTGCTTGAGGGCAAGCAAAGTTTTAAGTGTGGGGGGATTTGATAACGCTCAAATTATACATGTTTTTATATGCATTGTCAATAATTTTATATATAAAAATTGGTTAATTATAAGAACTTTTGGTATAGAATCGAGTACATTTGCTACAACTTTGGTTTTTTGTCTAAGAACTGAAAAGGCATCAAAACCGCCGCACAAATAAAAAAGTGTGGCGCACTTTTCACAAAATCCCAAGTACGGCGCACAAATAAAAATGTGCGTCGCACTTTCACTCTGCAACATTAAAAACATGAATTTAGCCTCAAAAACGTCCACATACAACCTTTGCTTGGTCCCCAAGTAAATTTTACCCTATAAATACCCCCTCAAATTCGTCCAATCCACCACACCAATCTATATCTCACACACACAATCTCAAAATCAAGTGGGGGAGGAGGAAAGAGTGGTGAGGATCTTAGGATCCAATGATCCAAACACCCCTTCTCACCACTATGTCACCACCACGAAATACCACTAATCTACCACCATATCTAGACCATATTCTATCCATTTCCAGAACCTTAACACTTATCACTTTGATTCTCGAAGAATTCACACCAAATTCTCTTAAGATCATCACCATAAATCTTGTTACCAAACACTCCATTTGGTGATATATTGTAGATTTCCAGAAGTTACTTGGTATATTTTGGGTTATCTCAGTAGCATTTGGTTGTTGGTTGATCATGGAATCGTTAGTTTTGGGTTGATGGTTGTTGTAGTCGAAATATTGGTATTGTTACTTTGCTTCATTAATAATATTTGGATGATTTTGCTATGATTTATGAATATACATGTTTATGAATTCGATGTTATCTTACTTGGATCATTGTTTATCTTTTGATATATCTTGCAATTGAAATAGGCCGAAAGGATTAATTGTTTTGATATATTTTAAATCATATTGACCATATGAATCAATATCATGCTTGTGAGAATTGTGTGGTAAATTGATAAATAAACCATGTAGAATAATATTTAAGACCTTTCCTTATGTTGTGATATGTGAGAAATCACATATCTTTATTATATCCAAAATGGCCCTTAAATGATCAAAATGTGCAAAAATATGCTTGTATTTGTGTATTTTGTTGTTTGTGTATGTGTAGGTACGGATAATGCAAATATCACAAGGAAATGGTCAAAACCGGGCAAACACGGACACGAGAACGGATAGAGTGCAAAAGAGCCGGAAGTATCTAACCATGGTCAACTGGTCAACTCTGGTCAACCACAAAAAGGACAAAACCCTCAAAAATACCAAATCAGTCCTCAAAGTTAAATCATATTACACAAAAGACCCTAAAACCCTAACATCGTTATCTCTTTTATACTTAAGAGATAACGGTCGTTATCTCCTAAATATTAACCCAAAACCGAGCCCAACTCTTTTAAATATAACCCATGGCCCAAACGCACAACCCAAGTCAAAGCCCACAAGCCTCGGTCAAATCCTCAAACGTTTAAAAATGTAAAAAGGGCGCGAGTAGAAAGTACTATTCATCGTCGTTCTCAACAATTACCCTCCTCAAAATCATGGGGTAAAATGCAATTGACAGCGTGGCTCTAAGATTCGAGTACCAAGTTATGAGTTGGCAGAGTAAAACATCACCAAGGCCTCTCATTAGCCAAGACACCTCAAGAAGGACACACGTGGATGCAAGGAAGGGAATTTTTGCTTTAAATCCCTTATAAAAGAAGCACACAGCCTCTAACACAAAGATTGCCACGTTGGCAATTCGTGTGCTCACTTAAAAGATCCAATGGTGAAGATTGAAGAACCAATGATTGAAAGGAATGAAGGGTGTGGATTAAAAGGAGCGTGTAACAAACTTGGAGACCTGGAAGCTTCCTTATCCTGCTATAAATACAAGGGCATCCTCACAGTTAGAGGGGATCGAGCTTAATTAGGAGTAGTTTTATAGTAGCTTGTAATTTAGCTTATTTCTTATGTAATTTCAGCTTATAGATTTTAGTTTAATGTAATTTCCTTTCCAACAATTTGTACTCAATATTAGTTATTAATAAAAATTATTTTCTAATAAATCTCCTTTGTTAAAATCTGTTTTCCTTTTGTTAAATTTTAGTTTGTTTTTTGCATTCTATTAAAAAATAAAAAAAATAAATTGTTGTCAAACTCATAGTTACACCGCACTTGTTATTAAGTGCGCGTGTTTTCTCAAACATTAGACCAATATAGTGATTTTATCAAAAATAAATCAATGAGCATTTTATTTCTGTCTCTATCTTCGTAAATATTTGTTATATGTTTGTTTTTTTGTTTTTTTGCATGCTTGCCTGTTTGTGTATGTTTGCCTGCGTTAAAAAAAAATAGGCATAAAAATGTTAAAACTATAAAATCTTAAAAAAATAGATCCGTATATTCTTTTGTTTAGCTGGTGTGTTTGTGTTTGTCTATTAATGTGTTTGCATGTGTTTGTATTTGTGATATTAAATAATAAGTGAAAAAAATCTAAAAATATGTTTTTTGTCTTAATAAAACGCCGCACATATGTTGTTGTGCGGCGCACTTGTATCAATTTTTCCCGCCATAGTATTTTGAATTTTTGAAAAATAATAAATAATTAAATTCGATGTACGCCGCACTTTCTTTCAAGTGTGATGTACTTCTGGTCTAAAAAAATCTAAATAGATATATTAGTAAAAAAACAATAAAAAATTTACGTATGTTAGATTTTTGTCTAAAAAAACCAAAAAAAATATAAAGATAAAAATAAAAATATTTTTCATAATTCTATGTTTGTTTTGTAAAGCTTATTATTTTTCTTATTTGCTTTAGGGAAGCAAAACCCTTAAAGTGTGTGGGGGGGGGTGCTTGCGCTTTTTGCACTTATTTGTTACAAAAACAAAAATATTTCGAAAAATTTCACACCAACAATTTATTTTTAATTCAAAAAAAAAAAAATAAATCAAATTATAACAAAATATTATATATATAATAAAAATTACAATTTCTATTCACCTATTACCAATAACCCCCAAAACAAAAAACTAAAATAATATTTCCTCCTCAAACCCTATATTTCTTCAAATAACCTACAAAAACAAAAAAAAAAAAAAAAAAAAAAAAAAAAAAAAAAAAAAAAAAAAAAAAAAAAAAAAAAACCCCCCCCCCCCCAAACAAAAAAAAAAAAAAAAAAAAAAAAAAAAAAAAAAAAAAAAAAACAATAACCCCCAAAAAAAAAAAAAAAAAAAATATTTTATTTTATTTTTTTTATTTTTTTTTTTTTTTTTTTTTTTTTTTTTTTTTTTTTTTTTTTTTTTTTTTTTTTTGTTTTTTTTTTTTTTTTTTTTTTTTTTTTTTTTTTTTTTTTTTTTTTTTATTTTTTTTTTTTTTTTTTTTTTTTTTTTTTTTTTTTTTTTTTTTTTTTTTTTCCCCCCTTTTTTTTTTTTTTTTTTTTTTTTTTTTTTTTTTTTTTTTTTTTTTTTTTTTTTTTTTTTTTTTTTTTTTTTTTTTTTTTTTTTAACATGTTTTTACTTTGAGTTATACAATATATTTTACATATATAAATTGGTTAAATATAAGAACTATTGGTATAGAATAGAGTATATTTGCTATTGTAGGTTCTTGGAATGTGTCGTGAAGATAAACCATAGATTTGAAGCTTAAACGAAGAAATAACTGAAGATAAAGATCTCTTGACACATGTCCACTGTTTTGGCCATAACTTGAGCATACAAACTCCGTTTGACGCGATTCTGGTGGCCACGCGTCCGGGAAAGAATTCTCCACAACTTTGGTTTTTGGTCCAAGAACTGAAAAGGCATCAAAACCGCCGCACAAATAAAAATGTGCGGCGCACCTTTTACAAAATCCAAGTAGTCGCAAATAAAAAGTAGTGTGCCGCACTTTCAGTTGCAGCATTAAAATTGTTAATTTAGACCTTCAATAAAAACGCTCCACCATACAACACTTTGCTTGGTCCACAAAGTAAATTTTACCTATAATTACCCCTCAAATGAGTCCAATCCAAGACACCAATCCATATCTCACACACACAATCTCTAAATCAAGTGGGGGAGGAGGAAAGAGTGGTAAGGATCTTAGGATCCAATGATCCAAACACCCCTTCTCACCACCATGTCACCACCATGCTACCACCACTCTCCACTATGAAATACCACTGATCCACCACCATATCTAGACCACATTCTATCTATTTCCAGAATCTAAACACTTCCCATTTTGATTCTTAGAGGATTTACACCAAATTCTCTTAAGATCATCACCATAAACCTTTTTACCAAACACTCCATTTGGTGATATGTTGCGGATTTCCAGAAGTTACATAGTATATTCCAGGTTATCTTAGTAGCATTTGGTTGTTGGTTGATCATGGAACTACTAGTTTTGGGTTGATGGTTGTTGTAGTCGAAATATTAGTATTGTTACTTTGCTTCTTATATGTAAAACATGAATAATATTTGAATGATTTTGCTATGATTTATGAATATACATGTTTATGAATTCGATGTTATTTTACTTGGATCATTGTTTATCTTTTGATATATCTTGCAATTGAAATAGGCCGAAAGGATTAATTGCCTTGATATATTTTGAATCATGTTGGCCAAATGAATCAATATCATGCTTGTGAGAATGGTATGGTAAATTGATAAACAACCTAAGTAGAATGATGTTTAAGACCTTTCCTTATGTTGACCGACCGGGTTGGGAGGAATTCATATATATGCATATTTGATATAAACCACTCTTAATGCACTAGTGATGATGTAGTATATAGGCCGAAAGGATTCTATGTTATCATTGGTAGATATGCTTGTTATTATGATTACCCATCATATATGACTTGTATGCTTTGTTTATATAAAGTCTTGCTCTATCTCTATCTATTATGTTATGTGAATCATGTCTTGTTTCTTGCTTACTTTATACACACGTTTTGGCTATTTGATATGTGACAATCAATTAGCTTTGTTACTTGATAAACAATCTGTGAATTGCTACAAATCCCGTGGAACGACCTGGACTTACCCAATACTTTATTACACTCGAATAGGGTATACTTGCCTGAATGTCGTGTTTTTAGTCAAAATCGGTATTTCTAGTTATTATAAATTTAAAGCTTGTAGAAAACACACATCACCACCAATATAGTTTCCTAGATAGATTATAATCAATGGTGTGAGCTTTATGCGGGTTTAGGTTAACAGGATTAACTAGCGATAAACCTCGAGTATAGGGAGAAGATCCACCTAACTTTGGAATGATATACCACCAACGAATTAATACAATCATTGCACGAATAGACAATCAAGGCATATTATTAGATTAAACTGGCTAATACGTTTCCTCACATTTGACTGCTTCCAAATCTTTTATTAATCACTTGTGTGCGTTATTTGTCATCATCTTAGGATAATTAGAACTAAACTCATGCCAATCTCTCAGGCTGAAACCCCCCCCCTCCTCTTACGTTAGTTTAGGATTAATTAGATTTAATTAGAATAATTAGGTTAGATGAGTACTAAACCTAGATAAATAAAATACCAGTAGAATTAAGAGTTAACTTCCACTTTTAGTGTTCGACACCCTACTTACCAACGAAACTACATCCGATCGGGTACACTGCCCGTTAGTGTTGTTTTTAGGTATAGTCGGCTAAATATAAATGTAAAACTTGATAATAAATAATACCTACACTCAACAACACATTAAGTTTTTGGCACCGTTGCCGGGGAGTGTGATTGTTTAATTTCTTGTTTTTATTGGTATATTTAATACAAATTTATTTTTGTTTTCCTACTTTTGACATCCTTAGGAGCAAACTGACAACTGCCTCGGTCATATTTGCTCCAAGTTGGAACCTTGATTTTGAATTAATATGTGATGCGAGCGACTATGCGGTAGGGGCTGTCTTAGGACAATGGGTTGATAAAAAATTCTGACCGATTTATTATGCCAGTAAAACTATGAATGACGCTCAAGAACATTACACTACCACTAAAAAAGAACTTTTGGCGGTTGTCGTACACTTTTGATAAATTTAGGTTCCTATTTGATAATGTCCAAAAATGTGGTTACATCCGATCATTCGGCCATCTAAAATATTATTTTCAGCAATCAGGACGGCGCAACTAGGCTCATAAGTGGGTTTTTCTCCCTTAGGAATTTTACTATCGAAATTAAGGATTAAAAGGGTCGAAAAACCTTCGTCGCTGGACCATCTCTCGAGATTAGAAATCCAAAGTTAGGAGGGGGTGGAATTAGACGAAGATTGCATTCGTTTTTTTTTCCCTGATGAAATACTCATGGTAATCACATAAAGGGAAGCAAAATGACCCATTATGCGGATTACGCCAACTTACTTGTCTCAAAAATTATTCCACAACACTTGACATATCATTTAAGAAAGAAACTCCTCTCTGATGTTAAGAAATATATATGGGACGACCATATCTGTTCAAATCATGCCCTGATGGAATTATAAGACGATGTGTTTTTGGTAAGGAATTACACGAGATCCTCGAACATTGCCATACTGGACCAACTGGAGGACATTATGGGGCTGATATTACAACAAGGAAGGTCTTCGAAGCTAGATTCTATTGGCCAACCATTTTTAAGGATTCCGCCATATATGTTTGAGAATGTGATGCTTGTCAAAGGGCAGGGAATATTTACGCTAGAAACCAAATGACACTGACCAATATTCTTGTTAGTGAGGTTTTTGACATTTAGGGAAACGACTTCATGGGGCCCTTCCCTTCATCACGAAATAACAAAAAACATCATCGTAACCGTCGACTACGTTTCAAAATGGGTTAAGGCTGAAGCCCTGCCTATCAATGACGCTCAAGTTATAGTCAAATTCCTTCGGAAATTGTTTTCTAGATTTAGGGTCCCAAAATCTCTAATTAGTGATCGTAGGACACATTTTTGTAATTCCCTTCTCGAAAAAACATTTAAACAATATGGAGTTACGCATAGACTTGCAACTCCATATCATCCTCAAACAAGTGGTGAAACTAAAAACACTAATCGAGCCATCAAACGTATATTAGAAAGGACCGTAAACGGGAATATGAAGGAATGGGCAGATAAACTTGATGATGCACTTTGGGCATTCAAGACAGCTTATAAGGCGCCAATTGGGAGCACTCCATTCAGGATTGTTTACAGAAAAGCATGCCACCTGCCTCTTGAAATGGAACATAAGTCATATTGGGAGTTTCTTATTCTAATTCTACTCTTCCTCTTTATTTCATTTCCTTAATGTACAATAGGGACATTGTACAAAACAAGTGGGGAGGGGTGGGAGTAGAATTATCACTTGATCTATTCTTGCCTTTGATTTTCTAGTTTTTCTTTGAAAAAAATGGTGCAGTTTTAATTTTAAAAATTTTGACATATTTTTCTTACTAAACTATAATTAATCTTTGCCGAATGCACATTACCCTTCATTATTACTTGGTAAGATTTAAGCCTAATCTCATTATACAAAAATCCACCAAAAATATTGAGTGTGCCGATAGTATTGTAGACTTTAGAACTTAGAATGTACATCATTTTGAGACCTAATTGATTAGCAGGAATAGATGGTTCGAGAAGGCAACATTTAGGAATTCTCCCAAATAAGCCTATATTGTGTGTTTATCGACTAGTTACACTGACTTGCACTCATCAATAGTGCAAGATACCCCTAAATCACCCTTGTTTAGCCAATCTATGTTTTCACCCATTGTTATATGTTTCGTTACACCATTTTGCCTTAGCCAACCCTGTAGTCTATATTTATCTTTGTGTTGAAATTTCTGGCTACCTAAGTCTATGGTTCAGGAAAATGGTTTGAAGATTGGCACTTTCGTTGAAGACATATGATTATGATCATTAAAGACCCCCCGGTATTGTCACTTTCGATACTGTTTATCTCAAGTGGGGGATATGTTATGTATGTCTAGGAGTATAATAAAAATAAAAAAGGAAAAAGGTGGTGCAACTATAAGCCACCTAATGTGATAACTCCTAAGGTTGGTTGCGTGTTATAAAACTAACTAAGTATAAAGGTGGTGAAACTATAAGCCATCTGATGTTACGAAGAATAGGTTAGCACTCTCTGCAAGATCTTATTATTAGCTAACCCATTATGAAGATATGATCAAGTTTTCACACTTAAAGACTTGTACTATGGATGGACAGTAGCCGGTTATGGATACCTTAGATTATATATGACTTTGTTTTATGTTAACACCAATGAAAATGTGTATCCCATGTCTATCCTAACCCTTATATCACCAATAAACCTGTATTATGTCACTCATGTTGCCTTTAAGAATTGTTTAGACCCTAACTCTAAATGATGCAGATTTGTGTACTTTCCAAGCTTATGATAGAATACATGTTATGACTGTGCAAATGAGCGATCACCCCAGAAATGAACACTTAGACTAATTGAGAGTTGAGTGATCAGTACCCTGTAATCAAAAATTTTGATGAGTAACATTTTTTGATCACATGAAATTTGTTTCGTGATAATGATTTTACACATGGCGAGAACTTTAAGGAATAATATTATCACACATTGTTTCATATTAGAATGTCAAGTACATGTGCATCACGATGTAATGGCGATAGCAAGCGGTAGCCAATAGTTGATAAAATTAAATATTTGATACTTTTTAGTGTCGATTCTCCCCTACAAATACTTTCAATTGTATTATAAATACTTGAATTCGATACTTTTATGGTTATTTCCTTGTTTTCAGGTAAAATGCAAGTATGTGACAAGAAACACGGGAAAAGGAAGTAAAAATGTAGAAAACGCAGATTCTTACGAAGGTTTATGGCGTAACACCTACGATAGTGTTACATATTCATGGCAAGACACGTCACCTAGCAAGATTACGGCGTAACCACATGGAAGGTTTACGACGTAACATCATTATTATTGTAGGATGAGTCATCCTAGTCAGCGTTACGGCGTAACATGGCTAATTAGTTTCGCCGTAACATATTTTATGCCCACAACATGGAAAGCCTCGTTAGCACTTTATGGCGTAACACTCTACAAGGTTATGCCGTAACGAATTCGTAATCTATAAATAGAGGCCTCATTCAGCTACTTTAGCATCACTGATTTCCACCAGAGATCCAAGGGGTGACCAAGGCCTTGAAAGCTCGAAGAATTCCACTAGAAGTCCAAGGGAGATCACACTTATATTACTTTTGTATCTAATCGTTCATAAACCGCATCTGTAAGAATTATGAGTTCTCAATCTACGATTACCTTTATTAATTCTTGCTTTGTTGTTGCCATGAGTGGCTAAGCACTTCAAGTGCTGGCCTAGTTATGAATTTACTATCGTTATAATGTTTCTTTCCTGTTAAATCATGGTTTCGTTGGATATCCTTTTGACTATCATGTAACCCTTGGTTTTGGTAGTATTGCGGGTGGTATAAACCCTATTAGTCCCGTTATTAGATTACCAATTGAACGTGGGATTAATAGTTGTACTAGGATAGGTTTTAAACCCTATTACTAGTGTAGGAACTAATCCTGTTACCGCCTCTATCACTTAATATACTTAAAAAGCACAGCAACTCTTTCAGAGGAGGTTAATAATCTGTTTAGTTTATTAGACTAGTTCTTGGGGATAGTTGGGATTAATCACTATGACCTGGTTGCCTTACCTTCGTAACCTTCGGGGGATTCAGGATCGCAGGAATTATAAGGCAGACTAAATATATCTATTCAGGTCTGTCGACTTTAGAAACCACTAATGAAACCATGGTATAACATTGCACAGGAAAACATAAGTTATGACGGTAGTAATGAATTGGCTAGGCTAGCACGTTTTTCTCCCTGATTACTTCTATCAATTTACTTTCTCAAAGTTTACTTTCCTGTTATCTTACAAATCAGTCTTAAACTATTTTCAATACGTGACAATTAAAATTAAAAGTAATTAAAACTTAGCTCTTGGGACGACCTCAGATTTACCATTTCTACACTACTCACGATCGGGTTCTCTGCCCGTTAGTGCGTTTATTAGGTGAATCAATTTTTATAAATTTAAAACTTGGTAAATAAATATTTAAAATAAAATACGCATCAAGTTTTTGGTGCCGTTGCTGGAGAGCTAAAAATTAGTATTAATTTGATTTCTTGTAATTATTTCTATTCTTTCTCTAACTTCTAATAACTGCAGGAGCTATGGCGGGAGTAGACATCAATACTCTCACCATGGAACAATACTTAGCATTGTCATGAGAAAACCAAGCACCGGGCGTGGTTAGACAAGAAATCGGAGGCAATGTTAACTTTGAGATCAAGAGTCAATTCATACGAGAATTAAGGGAGGAAACCTTCTCTGGGAATATAAATGAGGATGCCCACAATCATGTTGATCGGGTCCTCAACATTGTAAGTTTCTTCAATATTCCCGGGATGTCACATGATGCAATACTCCTACGTGTATTTTCGTTTACTCTTACGGGGACCGCTAAAAGATGGGTGGACAGACTTACTCCAGGAGCTATCAACACTTGGGACCTCCTTAAAAAGGCTTTTATCCAAAGGTATTGTCCACCATCCAAGATTGCTAAAAGACTTGAAGACATCCACAACTTCAAGCAGGAAATCGATGAATCATTATACCAAGCTTGGGAACGGTTTAATGATTTACTGTATAAGTGCCTAACCCACGACATAAATAGCCATCAAAAGGTAAACATCTTTTATAAAGGTTTGAGCACTATAAACCGATAATTGCTTGACTCATAGGGACCGATTCCTGGGATGACACCAACTCAAGCCCTGACAGCAATACAAACTATGGCTGACCACTCTCAAAAGTGGCACGATGGGACATTAAGCAGGAGCCTTAACAGCAGCAGTAATACTGATAGACGTGCTGCAATAGTAAGTAAACTATATAACTTGGGATGCGATATGAAGAAGATGAAAGAAAATGTCCATACGATCCAAGTAGGATGTCAAATCTGTGAAGGACCTCACCTCGACAAAGAATGTCCTCTCAACGAGGAAGTCAAACAGGTGGAGGAGGCTAAATATGGGGAATTTCGCCTCCTAGCTCCGTTTAACGGAAGTAATGGAGCAAAATACAGTGTAGGCCCACCAAGATACTACACTCGTACTAATAATCGACCACCTTATGGAGAGAAGAGACCAAGTCTTGAAGAACTTATGAATAAGCATCTGGAAGAATCAGCACGAAGAAGAAGAGCAGGATGAATGGATGAAAACTTTTTGCCAAAACACAGAGATTAGTGTAACACCCCCAAAAATGTGTCGTAGCGGAAATATGTCCGGTAGTGTTACTTCATAATACACAGCGCTAGATACAAGAGAACGACCTCTAAATGTGTCGTTTGAAAAGTAATCTCGTTGATTTTCTTAAAATTGATATAACATTTGTCCCATAATTGCATCACAATGAAAAGCTTGAAAGCAATACAACGAGATTTAATCATTTGTATGTAATAGAAATCCAGAATGAAATCTATGTCAATGAGACTCCAATGCACGCCAAGTAAGCCAAGCATCTAATTCACCTGAGAAAAACATGCTTAAAAGGGTCAACATAAAGTTGGTGAGTTCATAGATTTTCATAAGCATAAATGTTGGATCAAAGATTTGTAAAGTGTGTATGACCATTTCAATCCTTATAATAGTCACCAAAAATATATGTATGAATGTTAAATCAAAGATGTGTATGACTATTGTATCCCATACGATAGTCACAAAAAGTTAGGTATAGTTAGAACAAAGCGTTTGTAAAGTATGCATGACCATTGTATCCAATACAATAGTCACCATGTGTGATTACGATTTCACCCCTAAGTTTATGAAACTGTGACGTAGACTTATATGTATGCCACTTTATTCAAGGCACAGAAAAAGTTCATGAGTAAGTAATTGTTAGCCATGTAGACACCAATCACATCATGTTCTGACATGGTATAACGTTCGTTATCGGTGATAGCTAGTCACCCGGACATGGACTGTCAATCCCAAATAGATCTATTTTATAACATTCGCTCTCACCCTCTGAGTGATTTACAGTTCATGCAACTTAATCTAATCCATAATCATAAAAGTAAAGTATAGTTGTTACGTCTATAAGTGTGAACAAGTATTGTATCTCATTACGAGGTATATAAATGAGTATATAAACCAATTTGTAATTAACCATGTAAATGCATTTGCAAACAAGCATGTTCTCACCCCAAAAATATATGTAAAACAAGTAAAACATATGGCTATAAACTCACCTTGATGTTGTAGAACGATTGGCAGAAATGAACATATTAAGCACAACACAAACGGAAACCAGAACGGCTCAACCAAGAAGTTGCGGCTTATCTGATGTACGGTCGTCGTAGGACTTCTACACGAGAAGTTTTACAACTCCCTAGGCAGTGCACCTAATCGTTGTAGTGTAGTATAGGCAAGACTCAGGGTTGTTTATCGTTTACTCGAGGAATAGGTTGGGAAGGCTTGATCATGGTCTAACAGAATTTTAAGGGTTGAGAGAAGATTATTTTTGTATTTTTATGTTTTATGGAAAGCAAGTAAATCATATAATTGGAGAGGTGGTTGGTTTTAGCTATTAAACTAAATATTAACTACGCTACTAGTGATAACAATAAGATAAAAGATTGTATTTATTTAATCATGTATTACTCCCTAGATTGCTTCTCCTAGTGTTGTTGCCTTGTCACACTTGTGATGATCTGTGTAACTGTTAGGAATTTTGTATAACAGACTTAATTCTGTTAGTGTATTGTAGTTAGTTCTGCTAGTTACATAGTTAGTACTGGTAGAAGGATTATCGTAGTTAGTACTGGTAGTGTTAAATAGTTAATACTTGCTTATTGTAATATTTAAGTCTGCTTACTCAAAAATTAGTTTAGAGTTTTAAGATATGCCCTAAGATATCGTAGGAAAGGCTATGCATAATCTTTATACGTGTTTTGTAAACCCTTAAGGTTTCCTTAGTCCATAAAAGGAACCCTTAGGGCATATTATTAGGTAAATATATTTTCTACCACAAGATCATAGATATCAAATAGTAATCAATTTTTTGTAATCTGTACCTAGGCATAATCAAAGTTTAATATAAAAGTTTCTTTTGTGATAATTCAATATTGTTCTTCTAGCAATATTTATTAGATTCCCGGGCAGCATAATCAATAGTGGTTTACTCTAGTGCTTTCATTAATGTGTTGCTTTAGAATATCTACAAGAAACAAACTCCTTTGCAATCAGAACGGTTAAGATCAATCAGTAAATCGATCCAAGCAAGATGTATCAGAGCTTGTGTGGAAACTTTGAATAAGAAGAACTCAACTGTAAGATGGCAGAACAAGACATTCCTCCACCCACAATAACTGCAATGAAGATCCCTATCATCAGGAAAGGAGAGTAAGATATTTGGAGCATGAGAATGCGATAATATATCTGTCATACAGACCATAATCTATTGGATGTTATTGTCAATGGAGATCTAGAAGAAGAGACTGCACCAACATCTGGAGAAACATCTGCCCCTCTTGCTCCTAAGACTGTCAAACAACTGGCTGCTAGAAGAAATAAAAAAGAGTTAAAAGCATCTTGCTTTTAGCAATACCTGATGAATACCTCATCAAGTTTCATAATGTTGCTGATGCTAAATCTCTTCTTGGTGATGGCAATCAATCGAGGTTTTGGTGGTAATGTAGAATCCAAGAAGATGTAGAAAAATGTTCTAAAATATTAATTTGAAAATTTTTCTACTGCATAAAAGAAAGCTTGGACAAGGCTTATGATACATTTCCAGAAACTGATAAGTCAATTGGAGTTTTCATGTGCTTCCATTATCCAAAGGAAAGATATCAACTAGGAAGTTCCTTATTAAGTCTTCCTTCTACATGGAAATCAATTGCTCTTACATAGAAATAAGCCCTAACATTTATGATATTGATATTGATGACCTTAACAACATCTTAGGGTTTAAGAAGAATGAATTGAAATGTCCTTCATGTTCCAACTCTGCTTGCTCAAAAAATTTTGGCTATTTCTCTCCTCTGAGAATAACTGGGCAGAACTAATGAGAGTAGTAATGCCAGTTGAGATTTTGGGTGGTTTAGAACATCGTTGGGTGGAATAATCAATTTCCATCTACTCCATGTGCACATGATGTAGCTTACTCATTCCTTGCACAACCAACAACTAGTTCTCAACTTGAGAATGAGAATTTTTAGCAGATGGATGGAGATGAATTAGAGGAATTGGATCTTCGATGCAGAGTGGCTATGTATGACTGTCAAAGTAAAGAAGTTCATTCAGAGGACAGGAAGGAATACGGACTTTAAAGAAAAACGACCTATTTCACTTGATAAGTCAAAGATTGAGTGCTACAACTGTCATAGAAAAGGGCATTTTGCTAGAGAATGTAGATCTAGAAGAAATCAAGGGAGAAGATCTTATGGTGACAATGGCAGGAGCAATGCACCAACAACTGAATCTTCATCACAGGCACTGGTGGCTCAAGATGGTCTAGGAGGCTATGACTGGAGCAATGATTTTGAAGTAGAACCAGTCAACTATGCTTTGATGGCAATCTCCTCTTCAAGCTCATCAAGTTCTTCTGACAGTGAGGTACAAAAATGTTCTAAACAATGTCTTGAATCATTTAAAACTCTTCCAAAAGAACTATGATATCTGAAGAGAGAAAAACATAACAAAGCAAAACTAGAAATCAGGGGTTATGAGATAGCTTTAGAGTCACTAGAGTCTAGGATTATTGGACATGAAAAGAATGAATTGGCTTGGGGTGAGAAATATGAATTTCAAAACTATGAGCTTAAATGTAGAGAAATAAAAATTAACAACTTAAATCTGGAATTAGAGAAAGTTGTTAAGGAAAGAGATGAGTTAAAAGATAAGATTGCAAAATGGGAAGAATCATCCAAGAATCTTGATGAAATACTTAATAGTCAAATGAGTGCTAGAGATAAAACTAGTTTAGGATATAACACACAATTGAATGAATTAAGTAGCAATCATGAAACTGATAGTGAGAATAGTTTAAGTATTTTTTTATGTTAGATCAAGTGATGAAGAGATCACACCAGAAAATGATAGATTTTCAAAGAATGGGTATAAAGCTATTCCCCCTCCCATAACAGGGAACTTCTTAACCCCAAGAGCTGACATATTATTTGCTGGGTTAGATAAATATGCCATCGGGAATAAAATCATTGAATCACAAATAACTGAGCTTAATACTAAAACAAGTGAGACTACAGGTCAAACAATGCAGTATGTTGAGTCAGCCAATGAGACATTTGTGTCTAACCTAAGAAGAATAGAAAGAAATTTATTGGTATCATTGAGGATTAAAACTCAGATGATGAGGAAGAAGGGTATGAAATGCAAACAGTTAGACCTGAGACTCAAATAGTTAAGACTAGAGATGATAAAAGTGGTCAAACTTCTAAGAAACAAGGAATTGATTTTAAGTAAGTAAAAGCTTGTTTTGTTTATAAAAGTAATGACCATTTGATCAAAGACAGTAATTTCCATGACAAAAAGAGTCAAGAGCCTAAGCTAAAAAATGTGGTTAATACTGGTCAAAGGGAGGGCAAACCAGTATGGGACAATACCAAAAGGGTTAATCATCAAAACTTTATCAAAATACCCACATTTCATTAATGACGTTTTTGTCCCATCCGGAGTAAACTAACAAGAACAGGATTTGTTAGTACTGCTAGGCCAAGTATTAGTACTGCTAGGCCAAGTATTAGTACTGCTAGGCATGTTTGTACTGCTAGGCTAAGTGTTAGTACTGCTAGGCTTGTTTGTACTGCTAGGCCAAGTGTTAGTACTGCTAGGCCTGTTTATGCTACCAGACCTATTTACCCAAGAATGGACAATGTAAGACCAAGAGGCTCATGTTCACCTATCAAGAGGTCTTACTACACAAAACCAGCTTTTAGACCCAAAGACTTAAAACAAGATGTTAAAACTTTTGGGGTTCAAAATATGACTACTGCTGGGACAAGAGCAGTAGTTAATACTGGTAAGGGTAAGCTGGATACTGACCTTAAAAAGTCAAGATGGGTTTGGAGGCCTAAGGGAAATTACTTGGATCATGTGTCCAAAGACAGTGGATCATTCATGCTCAAGAAGGTTGAGTATGTTGACCCAAAAGGGATTTCCAAGTCTGTAATGGCTTGGATCCCTAAGAGATACTAATTCTCTTACTTTTGTACAGGGCAATCCAGAGATCATGTTACAGGATCATGCAGTGGTGGATAGTGGTTGCTCTAGCCATATGACTAGCAACAAAGCTTATCTTTCAGACTATGAAGATTTCAATGGAGGCTTTGTGGCTTTTGGAAGTGATCCCAAAGGAGGTAAAATAACGGGTAAAGGTAAAATCAAAACTGCTAATTTAGACTTTGATGATTGGTTTTATATTTGTAGTGAACTTATGTTTTAACTTTTCCGCTGTCTCACAAATTGTACAAGAATATAATAGTTGTCCTTTTTACTGTAGTCTGAAAGCCTTAATCTTGTCTCCTAGCTTTAAGCTTCTTGATGAAAGTCAAGTTTGTACTTAGACTCCTAAAAGGATGATGTGTACAGCTTGGATTTAAAGAACATTGTTCCTTGTTAAAAGGTATAACTTTTTAATGCAATATGCAACAGCAGATGAGTCTAAATTTATTGGCACATGAAGATAAGGACATGTAAATTTTCAAAAATATAAATTAAACTTGTTAAAGGTTGACCTATTTAAGAGGTTTACCTTCAAAAGTTTTTTTGTGAATGACCACACGTGTTTGCCTGCAGAAGGGGTAAGCAAACACACGGCCTCCTGTAGAGTGCCAATTTATAAAGAAATCATCAAAAGCCCTAGAATTACTTCATATGTGACAATATTTTGGACATGTTCTTTATAGAACTTATTAACAAGAAATGGTACAATCTTTGGTTTGTGTAGCTTATGATTTCAGCAGATTTAGTTGGGTATTTTTCTTAGCTACCCAAGATAAAACCCTGTATCCTTTGTAAACTTATCATAGGCTTAGAAAACCAATTGAATCATAATGTTAAAATCATTAGATGTGATAATGGGACAGAGTTTAAGAATTATGCTATGAATGAATTCTGTGCTAAGAAAGGAATCAAAAGGGAGTTTAGTGTAGCTAAAACTCCACAGCAGAATGGTGTTGCAGAAAGGAAAAACAGGACCCTAATTGAGGCAGCTAGAACTATGTTAGCAGACTCACTTTTACATATCCCATTTTGGGCAGAGGCAGTTAATACTGCTTGCTATGTACTGAATAGGGTATTAGTGACCAAACCTCAAAATAAGACACCTTATGAACTATTAATAGGTAAATCACCTAGTATTAGTTTTATGAGACCTTTTGGGTGCCCCTTGACTATTTTGAACACCTTAGATTCCTTAGGCAAATTTGATGGGAAATCTGATGAAGGTTATTTGCTTGGATACTCTACCTCTAGTAAAGCCTTTAGAGTATACAACAAAAGGACCAAAAGGGTAGAAGAGAATCTGCACATTAATTTTCTTGAAGATCAACCAAATGTGGCAGGAACTGGTCCAAATTGGATGTTTGATCTTGATTTTCTCACCAATTCAATGAATTATATTCCTGTTAGTGTAGAAAATCAGGTTATTGTGGATGCAGGTACACAAGATTCTTATGTTGCAGGTTCATCAGGAAAAGATAAAGGACCTACTCAGGAATACATACTGCTTCCACTACAACCTCATAGGACAAGGTTTCCAGTAAAGGATGTTGTTCAGGATGCACAAGCACAACCTTATGAAAATGCTTCTCTAGACAAGGGTATACAAGATTCAGAAGATGTTTTTGATAAGGAAGGACAACATTAGATGAACTTAAGATGATGGTTACTCAAGAATTGGTTGTTAATGCTATGAATGATGAATCAAGACAAGCCTTTAAAGAAGAAAATAGGAGAATTGCATCTCAAAAGAAGGCAGCTCAAGCTACCAGTACTAACCAACTTAGTATTGATAGGCCATTTGTTAGTACTGGTAGATCATTTGTTAGTACTGATAGGTCTAACACACTCAATGTTAGTGCTGCTAGTATTTAACACCCCCAAATTTATTTCTCAGCGGAAACAACAGTTTGGGTGTTAAATCATAGCACAACAACATAAGAATATAAAGAACGACTCAAAAGAGACGTTTAAGACATAACATTGTCCCATTCATGTAAGATCAGAGTCGAAAATTTGTCCACGAGATCGTCACCATACAACATCATAACATAAATTTTAAAACCATAACACATAGTGTTTTTAATGAATGGAACCAAAACAAGTTTAGTCAAAACATTTCGCGCTAAACTCCATTCACCACTCCAAGCCATCAAC
>BQNB010015409.1:0-73324 GCA_026074375.1 Tanacetum coccineum
TAAGCACTTTTAGAATTTAAGCTTATATTTGGACTTAGTTTGTTGTCGGGGTTAGTCCTCAGGGACCATTCCCGTAATCTTTCTGTTTTAGTTGTTTTCCAGTTAATCCTTGCCCTGTTAAATATTTTAGCCCGTTAGTCCTTAAGTCTTTTTCACAATTAGTCCCTAAGTTAGTTTTTAATTAGTTTATTAAGTTTTAATTAATAGTTAGGTTAGGATTTAATTAGTTTAATTAAACTTTTATAAAAAGATAAAAATTAGGGCTTTTATTTTTAATAATTTTCGGCACTCTTTCTTTATTTAGTGAAATTTTAGTTTACATTTTTAGGGTAAAATTTTATTCCATTTGCTCAATAGTTGCGTTTCCATAATCATTTAATTGTTTATTTTAAATCTTTCCAAATCAAATATCTTTGCTAAATTCAAATCAGGATCCGAACTTAAAACGTAGTTTCAATTTCACTAGTCATTGGGGAAACGACCCGGGTGATCATATTTACCCGGTTTAACATACGTATATTATATATATTATATATTATTTTTGTAAGTCTTAACCTTTTACCTTGGTTAAAGGTGAATAGTTGGAATTTACCTAAGTAGTATTTTTATTATATATTTTATAGGTACGTAAAACTGCGAATCAGTTTTATTTATTGGAAAAATATATTCAAAACTTATGTGAAATCAAAAGATCTTGATCTTTGGCATGTTATTACTGAGGGTGATTTTCCGCCTATTCAAAATAATCCGGAAACCAAACAAGATGAGGTTGTCCATTTTGAAAAACAAAATGATGATCCTAAAAAGAGACTTGCGAAAATAATGAAGCTAAAAATGGTTATTTACAATGTTTTGCCTAAAAAAGAATACGAAAGAATTTTCATGTGTAATACGACAAAAGAAATTTGGAAAACAAATTGAAATATAACATAACATCACTCATCTGATGCTTGGAAGGCGCGACGATTTGTATACACTACGGGTCTCAATATTGGCCATGCTTACAGTCACAAACATGTAACTAAAGGAAAAGGGGATGTCAATGTAAACCTAAGGTATACATAGCCTGATCAACTATGTATAAGTTAGGTCGACAAAGATATGCTCAATAGTATTCGACGTAATAACAAAAGTTTGGACGCATACACTTTTTACTCATTCATCACTCATTAAAGAAAGAATATCAAAGCAAATATGAAAAGGCTGTGATTTCTTCAAAGAACATCATGACGGATCCACATCCTACATAAAACGAACAAAGTTAAAAGATTGGATCGTCGATGATTCTTCTTGGAGAATTCAGAATAAGATTAATTAAAATGACCAAGAACAAAACGGTAACTCCACCCGCTCGCCTACTGACGAAAGCTACTTTTCCAGAAAACTTCCACGCCAATCGCCACAATGACGAGTGGCATAATAAGCTAGATATTACAAATGATGTACTGGTGATCATCTTCTCGTGGAACACTCGCCAAATAACTACCAACCACCACAACAAACACAACCGCGATCAGGGGAACGAGATACGACATTTTAACCAAAGGGAGGATGAAAAATTTAAAACTTATCCTATGTTTTGACAAATGTGAGAAATCGACAAATTATATATAGAGTGGAGATAACGGTTCGCCACATTTCTAGCCGTTAGAGCCCCACTCGCCACTTTCCTCTTTTTCTTAACCCACACCGCGAATACGACAACTTGAATTCAGGACGAAAGTTTTCGACTTGGAAGGACTGCGATTCCCCATAAAAATTTAAATCTCACTTTCAAACATTAAGGTAAATCAAGTCCCGCGAAAAAATTTCGAATTGCTATTTAATCTCATAAAATAATTATTTTGGGAATTTAAAAAAAAGTTTACAATTTGATAACACTATCCCTAAACCACTTTATGATACTGTAGAGGGACAGTAAATATGTTCACTCAATTATTCACGCAATCTGAATTATCACGCTAAACTTTATAATACTGTGTGGAGACAGTAGCCATAATCACTCAATTGTTCCATTCAAAATGTATACTCAAGCACTTTATAACATTGTGGCAAGATTGCAGTCACAAAACAATTTTTTTTTAAGAAATGTTGTGATACTACAGAAGGCATATGCATTCATTAGAACTTACTAGACTAGTAGAAAAAAAAATAAAAAAAATAAGGGGGTTGTGTTACTAAGGCGAAAATACGAGTACATAGTTTAAGGCAACAATGCTTTTATCCAAGCAGTACATAACATGTCCCCAAGCAGTTTCTGCAAATCGTTAATCGATGATCTCGTACCCTGAGTCATTTCTCACTTACCCCAAATTCTAAAAGAATTTGTCATCTTCAGTGTTTTGTTAAGGTTCTCCTCTTGGTGCGTTTTTGTTCATGCTTCCTTCTTCCAACATTGTTCTTAGAGCTTTTTCATCCCCATACGGAGTTGATGTAGCTCTTTCTCGGCCAGGGAAGAGAGCTCAATCTAGTTGTGATGACGAAACATTCCTATACCTTCGCGTGTACGGTAGGAGTACTTTTCCCGGAGCCAAGCCAACTTAGCACCCATTTGTTTCTCTAACCGTGACGCCTTCCCATACATAGAAGATGCAGCTTGTGATCATTTCGTAGTAATCTCTTTCGAAGAAAGGCCAATCAACGCACGACTCTCTTGAGACATGTCATTGCATTTCTCATAGGCTTTTCTAAGATCGTCTCTAACAGCGCATGAGTCTTCAAACCGAAAGGCTAACTCCAAAAGCGCATTCCTGGATGACCTAGTGTCTTCGTAATTTAATCTTTGACACCAAGGCTTCGATTTTCGGAATCTGGTTGTGGGGAAGCGAACAAGCCCTTTTGAATCATTTTTATAGTGGGATTTAAGTTTAGAAATGTGAGAGAAATGAGGTGGTATTTATAAGACAAAAAGGGGGAAGGGAAATAATTTAAAATTTTGTTATTTACTTCAACGGATATATTCCCAACATTTTGTCGTATTGACTCGTTCCGATGACGAGACATTCACTAAGGAATATGGGAGGGTCAATTCAAGTTGAATTGTCTACATCCCTCCGCCCCAAACGGCACTCCCTGAGATAGAAAATTACGTAACACATCGTAGGAGGACTAAAACAATTTTCTACACCCTTGCATTCAACACTAATACTGATAAGGTGCACTTTCATTTCATGGGACCACGAGGTCAAGCAACTCAAATAAAGCGGTATGCCTATCGTTAAAAGATCGTTGGAATGCATGTAGAAGTCCAGAACACATACGGAATGACGTGGAATAGACCACGTTCATAGGAACAAATTCTCTCCCTGTTCGCAATTCCACGATCTTCTATAACGCCTTGATTTCGGGATGAAATCTTCTAACCTAGGGAGACTGTGACACTCCGTAAAAATTTAGAATTCTCTTTTCCTTTAAGAACAATTATGTACCGCAAAATTTGCAAAATTTACCGTTAATCTCAAAAGAAAGTTATTCTATAAATAACTTGCATCACTTCGTGTTATAGAGGGTCTAAATAGCACGCGAATATTTCTATTTCTACTTTTGTGTCTAAAGAGATATTTTAGAACTTATAGCGGTGAAATCATATTTATTTCATATTTTGTGAAAATGAAAAATCTCATTTTATTTATATTATTTTATGGAAAACAATCTTACTATAAATACCCGTACCCATGTTAATACCCGAGGTTTTCCCTATAAAGATTTTATCTCAGTACACTACCCATCTCAAAATTTAGGCATAACAATTTAAGAGCTATGGCAACCCGTGACCAAATTCAAAATACAAGATAAAAACATCATCATATATATTCCTTACACAATTACCCCACCTATTTCATTTCTTTTCTAAACCTTCACATGCTATATGTCCCAACACCTGATAAAAATTTCAAAGGCCAAGAATAGTGTCATGAAGTAACAATGATGATCAATAGTATTAGAAAGTATCACTATTGTCCAATAGCGTGTATAATATCATTTCACATGCTTTTGAAAATTTCCAGTAACCAAAAAAGTATTTTGGGTATAAATAAGAACCATGCATGTACACTTCTAGCACAACTAAATTTTGAAAATAAGAAGTAAACAATACGGTTGGAATTAAGGTTTTCGTTGGGTTCGAGAGTCTAGAAGCGTCGGGTTTAAAAAGGGAAAGTAACCAAGGGAGGTTCGAGCCTTCTTATCACCATCATCCCTCTCCATATCGCCTAGCAAACTTGGACCCCTGTAAGTCACATTTGTAACTTAACGTCTATTATACTTTTTTTTTTTTTTTTTTTTTTTATGTTATTACCTTCGTAGTTTACTGTGACAACACAATTAAACACATCTAGCCATGACAAACTAGACGAGAGCCTCGGCTTGGCATAGTAAGTGCAACCCATACATGACCTTTGTGTACGAGCGCATGCCAAGTTTTCATCGTACCGTACATAAAATATTAGTACGTAGAGGGACTAGTGTTAAACATGGCATGCAAGAAAATGAATAACGAACCAGGAAACTTTATAAAAACTTCATCTCAATACATGTACGTGATTATGAAGCGTTGGCTCACTAGGGACGAGTAGACACTAGGTTATACCAGAATTTCATGAAGTTAATTATGTTGTGACCCGACAAAACCCTACATGGGCGTACCAGAAAAACGTTGGACACACCACAGTAAGCCACCACCATTATGGAAGTTGTGGCTCGCTAATAAAGTGGTCACAGCCTCTGAGGGACCCGAGCAAAGTACGCTCGATGGTTTGTACCAAGACCTCAAATATCATGACGCCGAATTGCATCATGAGACGCACCACAACGCCGGCAGGACAAGCCTTGAAATGGCTGTGTTTGTCGCAGCTGATAAGATGTAAAGGACGTAATAACGCCCTTGTGTCTCGATATTAAATGACCTCGTGACTAACCATATGAAAAGGGATCATGCGGGGGAAAGTATGTAAACCTAGTTATTTAGGTTTGAGTGTTGCGTTGGGTGGGAGAAGGAAACCACAACAGTGGCTACCAACTCCACTGTTGGTTGGCAGAAAACAAAAGAAAATGGGTACAGACCATGGGGTCGGTTCATGTGTATACATAGAGCAATAATGCATGAAAGTTCCCATTTTTAAAAACTTGGATAAGGGTTAAAACTTGCATGTTTTCGAGCTTTTGGAGCGTCCTAGCCGAACCCAAGCGGGTTGGCAACTCATTAACAATGCCATAATTATTTTAATAAGTAGAGAATTCAAATAACATTTTTTTGATGACTTAGGAGTAGTAACAACGAAACCGAGTTTTAAACGAGTAAATAAACCTAACGCGGTCTATATAAATTATTTGGCACTAAAATATTTAAAGTTTATTCGAGTTTAAAACATAAAAAAAAAAAAAAAGTATTAGGATTGATAGAGATATCGAAACGTAAAAGTTAAAAGTCGGATAAATGCTATTTTGAAAAATTAAGGGATTGGAAGTGATAATGTGAAAGTTTTAGGGTTAAATTGTGTAATTTACTTAATTTAGAAAATTGAGGGACTAAAATCTGTTACTTTGAAACTTAAGGGTGTTAGATGTAAATAAATAATTTTTATAAATTATTTAAACGAGTCAAACGAACCGCGATATATAAAACTGATAATTCTACGAATTAATTGACGACTACGGTATAAATAAATAGACGTGATAAGAAAATATATAAACTTAGTAACTTACAAATAATGATTTTTATCTTCTAAGAGAAGAATCGCATGGACGTGTAAATATAAAGTTACGACGCATGATTTTATTCAATTTATGTATATTTACTTATAAGTGGCAAAAGTCGTGGACCTTTCCTAGAGCCAAGGGTTTAATCAACATTTTAAATTCATAAAATGTGGTACTCATAAAATGGACCATGTCATTAGATGAAATCATTCAATAATTCATATCATACATAAGTCTTAGAATGTTAAACTCAGATTTGTCATATTACTTAGGTGTTTGAATGAATCACTACTTGAAGTGCATTGATCCATTATCAATTCCAGACGATTAACTGACAAGGTGAGTTTTCATAGCCTACTACTTTACTGTTTTAAATCAACCTTTGGGTGAGAGCATTGCTATTTTTAACAGATGAAAAACAAGTACATTAGTGGATTTACTATTGGGTCTAAGTCATTATCCAAACTCCAACTTGTATATTGCCCAATTTATCATTTTGAACCGTTAATTTTTCGTAAAGCGCGAATGTTTGGATAGATCTATGGGATTGAACATCCCTGTTTGTCTTGAGACTGACATTAGTCAAGCAAACACAGTTTCATTTGTGTCAAGTTACGGATGTCGAGGGATTGAACTATCTCGCATGGGCATATCTAATTGATGATACATGTTAACGCTTTCGTGTTATGAGCCTTTGACAATTAGTAATGTTTTTCATTGTGATATATAGGATTCTATATTTCATTGCTTGGTTATAATCTTGTGGTCATTCAATTTTACCAAACATCAAAACCTGTGAACTCACCAACTTTTCTATGTTGACACTCTAGCTTGTTTTCTCTTCTGGTGTTCTGATCTTATGGATATAAGGAGTCTGCATTGTATATTGGTCATGTAGAGGGGTCTATCTCTCGTATCAAGTCATCTTAACGGCATGACTGTCCCTTCCAAATCCAGTCTTCCGCTTGCAGTGAAATTTGGGGGCTGTGTCCTCAACACTACTCTAATCATCTTAATACTCAGATTACAACAATACCCATTCTTACAATCAAGTCCTAAACTTTTTGGTCTAGAGGAGGGTTTATAAACCCTCACAAATCTTCAATGTTTCGCTCAATTTCTCATTCACACAACAATGCAACCTATACATCTCTATAAACATCAATTTTTACCAACAAACTCATAAACATAATTTTTCTATGGATTCCCAAAGTATCAAAAACTAACATGCATGCTTACATATATGTAAAACCTATCAAGAAAGAAATAAAAAGGGCTTACAATGTAACAATTGAAGAAGAAAACGAACCAAACACTCACTTAGGGTTCGACCTTGATCGGACCATGAGAAAAAACCAAAATCAAAACTTCCATTGATGTTTATAATATTCCCAATACCTTAACAAGATAATCCTCACAAGATTTTTCTAAGAACCTTAATTTTTATCTTCAATCCAAATTTATCAAAAACCTTCAAACTCAAATCAAGGTTTAATTCTTTTTGGGATATGTTTAATTAAAGGTTAATTGAAGGGATTTGTAATTGCATGAGAAATTTTTTTGATGGAATGATGGTGGATCATGGTGGTTCGATCGACAGTACAGGAGAAGGGAGGGAGGAAAAGATTTTAGTCGTGGTGGTGTTTCGTGTGTGGGGGGGATTTTTTAAGAAGTGTTATTAAGGGAGTCAAATACTTATATATAGTCAAGATTGTCTAATAGACTTCCAAATATGTATATAAAAAACATTTAATGGGATCTTTGTTATAGAATTAAGTAGGAGTAAAAATGTAGTAAGGGGTGTTTGGTTTTCAGTCTTGTAGGAGCTAATAGAACATAAGAGGTGTTTGGTTTTTAGTTTAGTAGGAACTAATTAAAAGAAAAAGGGTGTTTGGATTATACTTTATGTTTATAAATTATATATTTTTTTATTTTTCTTCTAAAAACATTTTTTCCACAATATTTGTTTTAAAAACAACGTAGTTAAAATATTAAAAATTGTAAAAATACTATTTTGACGCGGTTTCGGCCAAACGCGGATAAAAGATGAAAAATAATAAAAATAAAATAAAATAAGCTCTCATGGCTAAATATGACATTCGTTGATTTCTCGATCGATAAAACGGATAAACTTAAATTGTACGATTCGCGAGAGTTTTAAAATCGACGATTTTATTTAAAAAATCGTCTAACAATGTAAAGTAACTCTTCAAGATTTATAAAATAATTATGAGACTGGAAATAGTAGTGACCTTAAATACGGGGTTTTACATCTTAAGAAGTCAAATATGCTATAATCTTCCAATGCATGCATATTTAGATCAAATGAAAGTTCAATGATTGTTTTTCCACCAACAGCATTAACCTCATTTGTGCCAGCAGTATTAACATTGTTAGTGCTGTTAACATTATCTTCCTTCTCATGATCATTACATTCACTTTCTTTTCTTGGATCTTCATCAACCTTCTTTTCATCATTACTTGAAGGTTTGGATCCATCATCATGAGAACTGTTTGGATCTTGAGAATATGGTGGCTCAGCAGTCCATAATGGTAGAAAAATGTAATCCTTGACAGGTTCTGTCTCCTTTTTAGCTTGACCTGCATTATCATTTGCTTTTGTACATGCAAAACCATTATACTGTGTACCTACAACAATTGGCTCATAATCCATTGTTCTTGTTAGTGCATCAATATCAAATAGCCAATCTGGTTCCGCTACCTTACAACTATAGGATTGTACTTCTTACTAAAACCTAATATGCAAGTTTTTTCCACTATCCTTGTTCTACTACATTGAATACTCTAGGCTTTACTATTCAAAGAGTATCCAACAAAGAAACCTTCATAAGCCTTACCATCAAATTTGCCTAAATGATCTATGGTATTGAGAATGGTAACAGGACACCCAAATGGTCTCATAAAACTTAAAGTTGGTGTTCTACCATGAAAAAATTCATATGGGGTCTTGTTATGAGGCTTAACTACTAACACTCTATTTTTGCCATAGCAAGCAGTATTAACTGCTTTGCCTAAAAAAGTAGTGGCAACTTAGATCAGTAGCATATCCTAGGCAGTACTCAATTAGTGTCCTATTCCTCCTCTCAGCAACTCCATTTTATTGAGAAGTTCTAGCTACACTAAATTGTCTTAAAATACCATTCATTTCATAAAACTGATTCATTTCTTTGTTTTGAATTCAGTTCCATTATCACATCTAATCACCTTAACCTTGTGATATACTAGATTTTATATCCAAGTTATAAAGGACTTAAGAATGCCACTAGTCTCATCTTTAAGAATGCTACTAATCACCTTGACCTTGTGATCTACTTCATTGTGTTAAGGAGTTCTAGCAACACTAAATTTTCTAGGCTCATCCTTAGTAGCTAGACAAGAAACCATGTAAACTATCACATCATCTTACAACTAGGCAATACATTGTCTTCATAAGGCTTTTTACAAATGTTGGACCAAACAAGTCCATATGCAACAATTGTAAAGGAAGACTGATTGAGTTCTCTGTTTTGGACTTACACGAGGCTCTGTGTTGCTTTCCCTTTTAACAAGCAACACAGGTTTGATCATTTTCAAAAAGTTTGGAAGGTAAACCTCTTACAAGATTTCCTTTAACCAATTTATTCATGCTTTAAAAATTTAAGTGACCTAGCCTTCTATGCCAAAGTTTAGATTCATCAGATGTGGATTTTGCAAAAAGGAAAGTTAAACCTCCTTTAGGAACTATGTTCTTTAAATCAACACTATACATATTGTTCTTTCTAGGAACTCTAAGTAAAACTTGACTTTCATAAATAAACTTAAAGTTTGGAGATAAAACAATACATTCAGTGTTATTAAAAAGAACACTATTCTTTTTATCACACATTTGTGAGACACTAAAGAGATTAAACTTTAACTCTCTTACAAAATACACATTTTCAAAATCTAGATTACCAGTTTTAATGGTACATTTTCCTATGATTTTCCCTCCTTTGGGGTTCCCTCCAAAAGCAACATATCCTCCATCTATCTCTTCATAGTCTGTAAGATAGGACACGTTCCCTGTCATGTGCCTTGAGCATCCACTATCAATTACTTCTTGATCTTGTAAATCCATTTGTGGATTGCCTTGCACATTAGGTATGAAAATCAGTTTATTTTGGGGACTCAAGCCACCACTGACTTGGATCTGCCTTGTGCATCAACATAATCAAACTTTTTAGGGTGATTGATGCACTGTTGTGTTTAGAAAAATGGTCTAAAACTTTATGCTTTGGTTTCCAAGCCCAACAAGATGAGGCCTTAACAGCATTAAGATTATTTCCCTTAACAGCATTAACTACTGCTTTTGGCCTAGCAGTATTCATTTTTTTACCCCTAACAGTATTAAACCTTTGATTAAAATTACTGTTTTTAAATGCTGTGTTCTTATGAATGGGCCTCTTAACAGTTAAATGTGATGTTTTAGAAAGATATGACATTGGTCTAGCAACATTCACTGTTGTTTTTAAGTGAGTAGCATTAATTTGTCTAGCAGTATTAATTGATATTAAACCAGAATTCATTAGTATTGCTCTTGGAACTAAGTTTCTTTCAGCACAGGGGTGAGTCTTTTAGCAAAGTTTTAATTATTCACCCTTTGAGAATTGTTCCAAACAGGTTTTACCATCCTTTGATTTTGAAACTATTTTTGATGGTAATTACAATCAACTTGCAAATGATCAAAGCTTCCACACACATAACAAGCCTTATTAAACATCTCAAAATTGCTTCCTAGTTTTTGAGACATCATATTGTTCTAATTTCTTTGATTGCCTCTTGGACTGTGAGTGTCTTGCCTATGTTGCTCAACTTTTTAACAGTTTTCCTAGTAGTTTTTTTTGTTTAGATTTGAAAAACTCTTTCTTAACAATACTAGGCCTAACTGTTTTCTTTTCAATTATAGGCTGAGACACATCCTCTTCCTCATCATCTAACACCCATTCTTTAATACTTGGGGTATCATCATTCTTCCTAACCCTATCTTTAGGCTCTTTTTACTGACATAGCTTTACGTTACTCAACTACCCGCTTATTAACAAAACTCATCTTAAACCAATAAACGACCAAGTCAGGTGCTTGGGGCATGAAATTTCCTGTGTAGGGAGGTGGAACTGCTTATTAATTTCATAGCCTAAACCTTTTCTTGAATTATCAACTATCTGAACTTCCTATGGAGCTTGTTTAACTTGTAGATGCTTGTTCGAATTATCTACATTAAGTTGAATGCCATCTTTTTCTTTTTGAACTATTTCAAGCTTCTTCCTAAGCTCTCTAATAGTTATTTCTCCTATATGAATTTCAAATTTTAACCCCTTAATATCTTGTGAATAAATAGACTCATTTGCTTTATAAACTTCAAGTTTTTTTCCATCTCGGACTCTGACCTGCTTATAACCTAAATACGATTAAACTTAGATTTCTTTAATATATTTTAATAGTTGATCCATTTTGAGATTTAAGAGATTCAATTAGTTTTCAACAAGATTTTTGAACAAAATGGAATCATTGGATACATCTGAGTCAGGACTTGAAGATGAGAAAGCCATGAGTGCATAATTAGGCCCTTCCTCTGCCTAATCACTCCAGTCATATCCACCAAGACCAATCACATGACACCAAAGTTGTAGAAGTAGATGTTTCCTCTGGGCACACTCCTTCTTGAGCCTTCCTTGTTCTTGTTGTCTTGATTTTACTTAACAGCTATGCACTCCCTAGCTCATATGTCCCCTCTGTGGTAGTTGTAGCACTCAATTTGGACTTATTCAAAACCAATAGTTCATTGCCATCAACTTGGCCATTTGCCATCTCAAATCTATCTCTTCATGTCATATGGATGGATTTGTTGGCAAGTCCTCATGTTACAAAGTTGAGGACTATTTGGTTGACTAGCAAAGAATGCACAAATAACTGCATCACTCAGTTATTAATATTTGTTAGATTAGCCGCATTAACCTTGAGTGCTGTAAGTAGAAACTCCATGAGCAGTATTAACTGCTTCATTAGTGCTGCAAGTGTTGTTATTTGAAGAGGGCATAAAAGCTATGTTCTGTGTGCTTGAACTTGAGCTAGACATCCCTTTAACTTCTGGTTCATACACATTGAGGTTGTTGTAGAGATCATCCATGCTCATTGTATCTAAATCATCTTTATTCCTCCACATAACAGCATGTGTGTTCTACTCAGGTGACAAACTTCTTAACAACTTTTGATTAACATGTTCTTGTGAAATCTTTTCACCTAAAAGCTCCAACTGACTCACAAGCTTTTGAAGCATATCAAAAGTTTGATCAAGCATCTCTGAGCTTGGAGCAGTAAAGTTTTCATATTGCTGCTTTAAGAGATTCTTTTGAGTCTTTTTAGTAGCTTCATTCCTACCAAATCTCTTTTCTACTGCTTCTAGCAACTTCTTAGCATCCTTTATAGAGTTAAAATTTAACTGATTTTCATTGGGAATGCCCATCATTAAAGTACTTCTAGCTTTCACCTCTAATCTTCTCTGAGCCTTTTCTTCAGCAGTAGTAATAGGCATCTCTGTCATAACTCCTTTCACAATTGTTTTTTAACAAGGTTGCACCATTCTCTATGACTTCCCATAGTGCATAGTCTATCATCTGGATATATTGTTCAATCCTCATCCTTTAAATCTCATACTCACCAAGTTTGAGCATGGGAACTTTGGATGCAGCCACCATGTGTGCAGAATCTTGATCCATATCTTTTAACAAAAGATCTTATGTATAAAAACATGTTCTTCTTATTCAAAGGTTTTCAACAAGCTTTGATACCACTTGTTGATCCCACTTCAATAGATCGAATTCCTTATGCTTGTTTAAGGTTTAGTCATATTAGATAAATCTAACACAACTATAGTAAAATCTTTGTTTGAATGTATTAATGATTATGCGGAATCTAATCTTTAATATTAAGAAGAATTATCAATGAAACAGTAAAATGATGAACATACAATTCAACATATAAGCTCTAATATTATTAATGATAATAATACGAATACTCTTAAAGTATCAGGGTTACAAAGACCTTGAAGCTAAGAAAAAGATTGATTTTTAGTTTTGGTACGTATTGGTATATCAATCTCTATGCCCTGGGACCTCCTTTTATACACCAAGGAGTCCTACTCGGCTTACAATACTTTTTTAAGTATTTAAAATCTTTTCTACAAATAACTAATTGTTAGCCCTAAAATATGATGACTTATCTGGAATTACATTTATCATTTATAGTCCTGTCGGGTTAGTTTAGCTAGTAAAGCCCGGGTCTATAAATACCCGCTCCATACTTCCATGGAGGGGTGAAGCTCACTTTTGTAAAGTGCGTGTGTGTGTTTTTCTCCTCTTTTTCTCTCAACTAACACACACACTCTTCCCATTTCATCTCTTTTCTCTCTAATAAACATGGCTGATTATTTGTTTCATTTTATCCAACCTCCTGATCCAGTTGTTGCTATTTATACAAGTCATTTATTACTAACAATTGGCATCAGAGCTAACCAGGTGGTGTTTTGTATCATATGTTTGCTGTCTTGTGTTCACTGTTAGATCTGGTCTGAGAAAAAAAAATCCAGGAAAGTGTTTTGGTTGTTGATACATACATCTGTCCACATAACTGTTTTTATCTGGTTTATTTCTGGCTTATAACAGATTATGTAATTTCATTTTCATGGGCTTATATTATAAAAAAAAACCACAAAACAGTTGTGTATGTTATATGTTTCTGGTTTCATTATTGGTATAAAACTGCTGTGTTCGTGCTTAAAAAGACACAGAAAAATAAGCTTAGTTTTTCTGGGTTTCTTCATGGCGGTTTGACCAAGTCAACAGCGGGTTGCCCACGGCGGGTTGCCAGGCGGCGGGTTACCCACGGCGGGTTGGTTAGCACAGGTTTTGAAGACAATTTTTAATGGTCATGTCTAACCAAACCGCCGCCCAAATATATACTTGGTGGCGGTTTGCTCACTTTTGGGTCACGGCGGTTTGCCAAAAGTGACAGCAGGTTGGTCAAAGGTTGGTGGCGGGTTGGCATATACACCATGGCGAGTTGGTCACCATGGCGGGTTGGTCAGAGGTGACGGTTTGGTGCAATGACAGGTTGGTGTAAACCAAAACAAACCGAGTCAACTCGGTCATTACCGAGTTGACCCGGTCAACTCAGATGAGTCGCATCCTATAACTTTTATATATATATATATAATTATATAAAAAGTTATAAAATAATGTGTCAAGTCACAAATAGATGGAGGTTCATTTTGTAAATATTTTTACAGGGACCAAAAGTGTAACTTTTGTGAAACTTTTATAAAATATTGGTTCGGGACTCGTTTGAGCGACTTAACGGATGATTCAAGTCACGAAACTTGCGCCATTGTTTTCCAAATCATTTTTCTGATAAAAATGAGTATTTACTTGATAATATTTCATAAATATTTTATAACATTTAATAAAATATCTGTTATTTATTTTGTGAACCGGTTACGCCTTGTCTGAAATAGAAAAGAAAAAATAAATTTTAACCCGTATATTCGCGTTATCAACAAACGTTTTCGAATAAAATGATGACTAATTTATTAAATATTTTTATTTAATAAAACTGATAATTAAATTATCTTTAATCATTTCCGGGTCGGTACGCGTCGTGTGCGGTTTTCCAAAACTTTGCGAGGCTGTTTTAGCCCTCTTCTGCTTGTTTTCAGGTCTCGGGTAAAACTGAAAAGTTGTCTGGAATATCATTTCACATCAAATTGCTTTAGGAGTAGATTCGTGAAACGTTGATTTAGAATGATCGTTCTATAAGTCAAAGCCAGAACACGAAAAGTCACAGGGTAAGATAGTTATTCTAAAGTTCAAAATTCGGATGTTACAGTACCTACCCCTTAAAGAAATTTCGTCCCGAGATTAAATCTGTGTTATCCGCTTAGTGTGACTAGGAACAAGACTTAAGATTTACTAAGCCATTTGAACATGACGCTGATAACTTTATTCAGCAATATCTGATGTTTCGACATTTCTTAATATCCATAAATTTCGGCTAGGTTGACCAGGATATCCAATCCATTAGAATAGGTATCTTAGAGAAACATCATTACAAGGTTTATTGTTGGTATAAATGCTTTATGAAGCAAACCTCTTAATAGAGAACACATCAAAGGAGAAAGTGTAGTCGCGTGGTTATGTCTATATAAAGTCATAAATGTCTTAAGGCAGAGTCTCGTTTCTGCTATCTGTAATGTTCGATGATTAATAAATTACTTGGCAGTACTAAATAGTATCATGACTTAAATTGGTGTACTATTGGTCTGCAATGAATAATTCAACTGAATGCTATATCGACATAGGCTTATCTTGTTCAAGGTAGGTTTCATCACCTAGTTGATAAAGTTTGTACAATCTGGGACCACTCCAGGACCCAACAACAGCAACCATAACGACGATAACTATAACAAACGGTGATGGGATGCAGAGAATGAGGACATTTCGAGAAACAATATTCCCAGAATAAAGTTTAACAATTTGGGAGGAGCTCGCGTATGTAGCTTATGGATGTCGGCGGCTTATTGTACTCAGTCGCTAGTTGAGACGAATCAAACTCCATTAGCTCCTGTGTGTAAACAAGTCTGTTTGTTCCTCGAAAAGTTTACGATCGCAAGGATGTGCAATGCAAAAGTAACAACTTATGAATGAGATAAGGTAGTTCCAAGTGAGGCCTTTAGATTCTGCTGAGTAGTAGACACGATTGTGTTTCTAGACTTTATAACGATGTTCGGTGATTATTCGAGTTCATGTTCTTACTTCGTTTCACATTGGATTCCAGTTAGCCCTTCATTTTTAAATTCATCATTTGCATAATGAAGCGTCCCAATTTATGTAAAATCATAAATTTATTATACTTATGGTTTGAGGTATTTAATTTATGTTATTTAAATGATGAGGCGTCCCAATCCTTTCCTAATAATTAAATTATTATTTCATCTACTATAATAATTCGATTGCAATACGCGTACTTTCATAACCTTCAAGGTGATGGATGACTGCGATCGCATGTGCTCTAATGTTTATGGGACGAGTGTTCCAAACTCGTTTCGGAGGCGGAAGTAAATATCCAGGGATGTCACTTTAGTGTTCGAGATCTATTAATGAGTTCTCGTTAGAGTTTATTAGTAATAGTCTCGATGTAAAGTCATACAATAGCAATTTTCATTAAATCCTTTTATTATCAAGTCCCGCCATACAAGACTTGTTTTATTAGTTTCAAAACTTAATTCTATGTAATCACAGACTGTATCGGCTGGGTTATACTATTGCTTATTTTCATTTCAATACTCAGATTAAAAGTCCCGCCAATACATGACTTGTAATAAGTAGTTTCATACTCTTTCCATTGTTGTCTATATTTTAGGTACGGGTCTTGTTTTCATTGTATTTTCTTATCTTTCCTGATATTACAAGTCCCGGCCCAACAAGGTCTTTGTAATACTTGAGATTCATGCAAAATTCCATGTAACAAAATTTTATAACGGTCTTCGTGTTGTACGATTTGTATAAAAGCTATGAAGAAAATAATATTCTTAGAGACCATTGTTTAACTTACAATGTCTGAGAACGAAAATGAGACCATTGTGCAACTCACAATGTCTAAGAAGTAAGATGAGACCATTGTATAACTCACAATGTCTGAGGTATAATTGAGACCATTGTGCAACTCACAATGTCTTAAGAAATGCTCTGGTATTTATATAAATAACTCTTATATAAATAAACGTGCGATATACGCAAAAGATGTAAGCATATATATTACATATATGTATGTCACGTAAGCACTTAATGCAGCACGTAATGTAAGCACATAAGCAAGTAGTGTGTATGCACTTTGAAAATGTTTGTTGTGATGCAACGTTTGTGAAAACGGTTATAGTCTAGGGTAAAATATGCAACCTAGTTTCCCTATAAAACCAGTGCTCTGATACCTATATGTACACCCAAAAAAATATAACCAACGCGCGGAATTCCTTCTTGGGTGCTACTTCATAATACACAGCGCTAGATACAAGAGAACGACCTCTAAAAGTGTCGTTTGTAAAACAATCTCGTTGATTTTCTGAAATCAAAATAATAGTTGTCCCATAATTGCATCACCATGAAAAACTTGAATGTAAAGACTCCAATGCACATCAAATAATCCAAGCATCTAATTCACCTGAGAAAAACATGCTTAAAAGTGTCAACATTAAAGTTGGTGAGTTCATAGATTAGTTTAAATATGAATGTAAGTTTCAACTGATTGTATTTGTCCACTGTATCAACACTAGTACCATGTAAAAATCCCAAAGATTTATAAAGAATGCACGACACATTTTTACGTCACCAAAAGTACCAATCTTATCCCAAAGATTTATAAAGAATGCATGACCAATTTAATGTCACCAAAATGTTTCAAGAATGTATTGCCACTTTATTCAAGGCAACGTAAATATACAGGTGAAGTATAAAACAAATGTTACGATTACTCTAAGCTCGTGAAAATGATGAACTAATTATTAACAGAAAATAAGAATTTCATATTTATTTTGTTGTGGGGCCTGTAGTCCCAACGTGATCCGACATGTTATAACGTTTGTTTTACCGAGTGATAGCTAATCACCCGAACGGGGGTTGTCAATCCGAATATATCTATTTCATAAAACATGCGCTCAGACAGCCATGCCTATAACGTTCGTTTGCCGAGTGATAGCGAATCACCCGAACGGGGATTATCAATCCCAAATAGATCTATTTCATAACATTCGCGCTCACCCTCCAAGTGATTTACAGTTCATGACGCTGTGACGTAGACTTGTATGTACCCATCACAGGTGTCCCCTCAAGAAACACCCGAGCAATGTTTTAAAATAATGTGTTCCCCTCATGGGTGTTCCCTCCAAGAACACCGCGGCTCTGTATGCAAAATAATTATGTTCCCATCATGGGTGTTCCCTCCAAGAACACCCGGGCAGTAATGATTGTTGGCCCCGCAGGCGCCAATCAAATCGTAATCCGACAATCATCACCCCAAAAATATATGTAAAACCAGTAAAACATGGGGAGCTATAAACTCACAATATCCTTTAAAAACAATCACATTGTTATAAGGTAACCGAGTAAGTATAAGAGTTTGTAGACAAGCATGTATCCCCCTCGCGGGTTTATAAACATTCAAAAGATTGAAAAGCGAGGTTATGAAACTCACCTTGATCAAAGACCACGATCAAATAATCCAAATAAATCACAACCGAATCTGCAACGATCTCGGCCACGACCCTATAATTATGTCGCTCTATTATAATACACGTATTAAATACGATCAACGATGCGTACATCAAAATGACGAAATCATACATATTTTTATATGTATACATACATATATACATGTGATGAGAAATCCACTTGCGCGTCTTTAAACCTTAACCCTTAGTATATTTTATGTATATATACTATTTTCCGTCCAATATAACTTATCTCTAATATTTAAAGAAAGTTACTATTTTTAGACCTTCCTTTTTTTGAACCGAATAATGATCTTAAAACTATTAATTGAAATAATATATTAACCGACCTTTAGTTTTGACCCGCTATGTCTTAATTTTAAAACTGACAATCTCGCGCAAGTAAAATATCATTCTTCGATCAAATTTCATGTTCGCCGAAAGGCTTGGAAACGACTCTGAAAGTGCTCAAATCGTTTAATTAATAGAAACTGTTCAGATTTTAATAATATTAAAATAACTTATTTTCTATTTAAAAGTGGTATATTTCCGTTTTCACTCCGGTTTCTTTTTATTGGGATGTTCAATTCCCGTTTTATATCAAAACGTCCGTCAAAATATAATTTGTTATATTTTGTAAACCAAAGTCTAACTTTTCAACATCTCGAACTCCGAATCCCACGTTTCTATTTTTTGATCAAAAAGACCCTTTACAAACTCGCGCCAAAATTGTTTTTAGCTTCAAAACATCTAATATTGCGTAGAAGTAATATTAATCCCGTTTTAAATATTAATATCACATTTTACTAGAGTCGCAAGTTCATTAGATTTTCATCTAGTTTTTCATTTTATCGGATAATTATAAACGAAATAATGATATGCTTTTTTTAAATTAAACGCACCCTTTTTCGGTAATCAAACACACCCGTTTCCGTTGCAATATCAAACGCACCCATTTCCGTTGCAAACCAAACCCGACCAAACAACCCGACGCCCCGGCTGTCCCCGGCTGTCTCACAGCCTAACCCGACACCCCGTCGTCGGTTGTTAACCCACAACCCGACCGCACTCTTGTTTGGTCATAAAAGCGAACCAAACGCAACCTAAATTCTGTTTTTCCTAAACCAACAGCCCATTCGGCTTGTTAAACCCATAACCAAACGCACCCTAAGCGGCTGTTTAACCGCCAAACACACCCTATCTCATTTATAACAAAACCAAACACTGCCTAGTCGGCTGAAACCACAAAACCAAGCGCACCCTTAGCTGGTGCAAACCACAAACCAACCCAAACATCCTAAAACTATGTCACGGCCAAACGCACCTTTTTCGGTTGTTTGGCAGCCAACCCAAACACACCCGGCTGTGGTGGCAGCCAACCCGAAACAAACGCACCCATGTGGTTGTTAAACCCAACCCGAACGCACCCCCGGCTGGTGGTTTATAAAATCGCACGCACCCTAATCTTGTTTAAACAAACCCAACGCACCCTTCGTACTATTTATAACCCGGAACAAACACTCCCTTGCTGCTATAACCTAAACCAAACGCACCCTCGTATGGTGGCTGACCCGAACCCAACCCAAACGCACCCTTCGCTGGTGCTCCCACAGATCCAAACGCACCCTGATGGTTGTGTTTTTCCATCAAAACAACACCCCTCGTGGTTGTTTTATTACGAAAACAAACGCCACATGGTGTTATAATAGCAAACAAAAATCCCCCCCCCCCCCCCCCCCACCCCCCCCCCCCCCCCGAATGATAAACCCAACCTAACGCAACCCCTTATACCTGGCGGGCAGTCCGACCAAAGCGCCCCATAGTGGCGGCTGCCGCCCCCTTTTGTGGTGGTTTACAACCGAAACAAAACACCCCTTGTGGTGGTTAAGTACCACCAAACGCACCCTGTTGGTGCGGACTAGAAACCCAGCGCACCCTTTATGGTGACGGCGGGGTGGAGATGGTTGTGGTGCTGCGGCGGCTGTGATGATGATATAGATGATGGTGACGGGTTGGAGGTGGTGTTGGAGGTGATATGGTGGGGTGGTCGTGTGACAGCAGCTGGTGCGCGGGGTGGTGGGGTCGCGCGTGATAGTCAGGATCGGGTGGATCGGGAGAGTGGGAGCATATTTGGTGTACTAGCGGGAAAATCGCCGGAAAAGTTTTCCGGCTAGCCGCCGGCGGTGGGTGGTGGGACCGGATAATTGGGGAAGAGAAGTCCGGAATAGAGTTCGTGTAGAAGAGTAGAGAGTTAGAGCGAGTTGTTTAGAGTGGATGAAGTGATTAGGAGTGAGAGGGGAGCAGGTGGAGAGTATGAGTGGTGACGGAGTATTGAGTGTGTGTGTGTATTTGAGAGATGGAAATGAAAAATATAAATAAACTTTTATATATAATAAAAGTTTTTAAAATAAATGATAAGTGAGTATAACCTGAGGGTTAAAAGTGTAAGTTTTTAATGTAGTTTTTATAACTTCCGGTTCGGGACTCGTTTGGATGACTTAACGAATGATTCAACGCGCGAAACTTGCGCCGTTGTTTTCTAAATCATTTTTCTGATAAAAATGAGTATTCATTCGACTAATTTCCGTAAACGTTCTATAAAAATTATTTAAAACGTTTATTATTTATTTTGATTATTTCCGATAAACTTGTCCGTAAAATGATCATTTTACTCGAATATTTGCGTCTTCAACAAACGTCACTGAATAAAATGTTAAATAATTTATTAAATATTCTTATTTAATAAAACGTGATAATTAAATGTAATTTAATTATTTTTGTGCCGGTACTCGTTCTTGATTCTAAAATCTTGCGAGGGCATTTCAGCCACCTTCTGACTGTTTTCGGGTCTCGGTCAAAACTAAAAAGTTGTCTGGAATATCGCTTTACTTCAAATTGCTTTAGAGTCCGAATAATGAAAACGTGCTTTAGATGGTCGTTCTTATAAGTCAAGCCAGACCCTAAAAGTCAAATATTGAAATCGTCCTATTCATTAATTTCGAATATTCTGGATGGGATACATGCTTGTTTACAAATCCTTATACTTGGTTACCTTATAACAATGTGAATTGTTTTAAAGGATATTGTGAGTTTATAACTCCCATGTTTTTATTCGTTTTACATACACTTGGGGTGAGAACGTGCTTGTTTGCAAATGCATTTACATGATTGATTACAAATTGGTGTACATACTTATTTGCATAGTTCGCTATGGGACATATTATTTGACTTTATTTTTGGTCACAAATATATGCACTTTACTTTTGAAAGGATTACGGATTAGCTTAAGCGGATTGAACTGATGACAAAACGGTACTGCCCGGGTGTTCTTGGAGGGGACACCGGTAACGGGAGTACATATTTTTACTTTACTGCCCGGGTGTTCTTGGAGGGGACACCGGTAACGGGAGTACATATTTTATATCACTGCCCAAATTGGGTACATACAAGTCTACGTCACAGCGTCATGAACTGTAAATCACTTGGAGGGTGAGCGCGAATGTTATGAAATAGATCTATTCGGGTGTGGATCCCTGTTCGGGTGATTAGCGATCGCCGGTAACGAACATTATAGCGTGATGTCCACGCGAATGATATAAAATAGATCTATTCGGGATTGACAACCCCCGTTCGGGTGACTAGCTATCACTGGGAACGAACGTTATAACATGTCGGATTATAACGTTGGGACTATCGGGCCTCCCCAACAAATACATACATGGAACATTTTGTTCATAAAATGTGTTATGCATTCTTTATAAATCTTTGGGATAAGATTGGTACTTTTGGTGACATAAAATGTGTCGTGCATTCTTTATAAATCTTTGGGATTTTTACATGGTACTGTGATGATACAGTGGATTACATTCATATTTAAACTAATCTATGAACTCACCAACTTTAATGTTGACACTTTTAAGCATGTTTTTCTCAGGTGAATTAGATGCTTGGAACCAACAAATAATATCTTCTATTGAGATATTATCATTTCAATTTCCGGTGAACTTGCAATTGTTCCCAAATCGTAATCAAAGATTTAACACTTGCCTTTTGTGTCTCTACCAAGTACGGCTCACCTTGAAAAGCAATTTTCGAGAGCTACCGTGAAGTAGTTGATTATTTGGTTTAAGTCTCTTTCGTGTAACCGTTAAAATTCATTGAAAAAAAAATTAGTGTAAAGTTTTGCTTTTTAATTGTTAGTTTTTCTTTTTTATGCGCACTCGTTCGCAATCTCGTAGACGTCGTCAACAACAAACTCTTCCGGTTGTTGAAAATTTTGATTTAGAAGATCCAATTGTTGAACAAAACGTTGTTCCAATGGCCGACAATCGAACAATGGCCCAAATGTTACAAGCACCTATCGAGGGGTATGAAGATGCTATAGTTGTCCCACCGATCAATGCTAACAATTTCGAGCTTAAGCAACCTTTATCTATTCTTGTGCAAAGCAACATGTTTAGGTAGACAAGGATCCACACAACCCTTCGATTTTTTAATAAGGTCACTTCAACGTTTAGACATCCAGAAGTTCCGAACACTTCGGTTAAGCTTTTGCTTTTCCCTTTTTCTCTAGACGGAGAAGCCCGAGATTGGTTAGACAAGGAACCACCAAGATCAATTCTCACATGGGACGACCTTGTTTCAAAATTCATAAACCAATATTTCCCACCTTCAAAAACCACTTACTATCGGAATGAGATCATTACTTTTTATCAAAAACCAAACGAAGCCTTTAATGAAGCATGGGAACGTTTTAAAGGACTCCTTCGTCAATGTCCTCACCATGGCTTTTCGGAACTTTCCCAACTGATACTTTTACAACTCTTTAATTCAACGATCAAGATGCCTTAGATTCATGCATCAGGTGGCAATTTCTTAGACAATGCCTCAAGATGTTAGCGATTATTGAAAGCAGTCAAAAGTTGTCTATAGAAGTCGTGCTAAATGATTCAAGAGTGAGGTGGATGCTCCTCTTTCTAATTCTTCACTTTCCAATAATTCTTTTGATATGCAACAAATAGCCGCTTCTCTCGAGGATAAGATGACTATCAAGATGAACCAAATGATGAATCAGATGAAAGCTTTAGTTGTTACTACTCCTGCACCAGTCAAAGCAGTTGAGGAAGTTTGTGTCACTTGTGGATCACTCACCATTAACCTTTGTCCGTGACTCGATGGTGGAAACGATCTTTCCATGTTTTCATGACAATATCAACAATTCCTACAAAACCGCAGCCGTTGGAAATTTTTCTCCAAAGAAACAACCTTAACCAATTTGGCAAGTCAAAAGAGACCACGGGTTTCAATCAGTCGAATGTTCCAAGCAACCCAAAACCGATCAAGGAACCATTTCTAATTTCAACAAAAAACCGTGGAGGAGACTTTAATCAAAACCGTCAAAACAACCAAAACCAAGTTTATCAAGCTCCACCCATACCAACCACCAATCAATCAAGTTTTACCTTACCAACCTCCAACAAATAGTGTGTCTAAAAACGGGAATTTGAAAAATTATTCTAAAGCTAATGATGCGTACATGAATAATTGCAAATTGAAGTGGATAATTTTCAAAAGGTTTTTCATAAAGAGTTTACAATGTGTCTCAAAGATGCAAGATGATTTTCAGAATATGATTCTCGGTTCATCGCTAAGTTATCGTAGCAACCAACCTTCAGTTTCAAATTATTTAACCAAGCTATACCATTCCAAACCCAAGTAATGGAAGACAGGCAATTACAAACTCGTAGTCGGTGTCTCACTACGAGGACCTAAGATTTCCACGCCGGGTGTGGAAAAGGAATGTGAGGTGACAAAGGATACGGAGCTTACCAAGCACCGAAAAACATCCACCTCCTCCATTCGTCCAAGGAACTCAATCCAAAGACAAAGAACTCCAAGCGAGAGCCTTCTTTCGTTGCACAAGCCAACCAAGTTTGCCTTACCCATCAAGACTCAACAAACAAAAAGATTCGTGAAAGGATGATATCCTAGCTTCAAAGTTTATGGAAATCTTCCGTAATCTTCACTTTGAGCTAAGTTTCGCGGATGCTCTCATTCATATGCCAAAGTTTGCTCCGATGTTCAAAAAGATGCTTAATAACAAAGACAAGTTAATTGAGTTGACCAAAACGCCATTGAATGAAAATTGTAGTGCGGTTGTCCTTAAAAAGCTTCCCGAAAAGCTAGGTGACCCCGGTCGATTTCTCATTCCATGTGATTTTTCAGAGTTCGATAGTTACTTAGCCCTTGCCGATTTAGGAGCTAGTATCAATCTCATGCCTTTATCCATCTGGAAAAAGCTTCAACTCTCAGGCCTAACCGAAACAAAAATGGTTTTAGAATTAGCCGACCGTACAATTTCCAAACCAACCGGTGTAGCAGAAAATGTTTTTGTCAAAGTAGGAAAGTTTTACTTTCCCGCCGACTTTGTTGTTCTAGATTTTATAGCCGATCCTCGAGTACCATTAATACTCGGGCGACCCTTTCTTAGGACGGCTCATGCTCTAATCGATGTTTACGAAGGAGAGATTACTCTTAGGAATGATGATCAATCGTTAACCCTTAAATGTGGTGATGCACCTCTATTCTAATCACAATCTCGAATCATTGAAGAAAGTTGATCTAATTGATGTCACTTGTGAAGAGTACTCACAAGAAGTACTTGGATTTTCTGATTCCGTTGCTTACAACAATCCTTCTCCATACTTCGATCCGATTGTTTCTACTTCATCACCAACACTTACTCCATTTGATGAAAGTGATTTTCTACTCTTTGAAGAAGCCGATGCTTTCATAGCAATCGATGATGAACCAGTTTCACCAGTTTTCAATGCTACGTACTATGAAATACCAGGGTGACTTTCTCTTCTCGAGGATTCTCAGACAGTGATCCATTACCTTCACCAAACCATGGAGATTACTTACCCGGAATTCAAAAAGATCTTAAAGTTGTCGAACCAAAGACATCTTCAGTCGAATATGCTACTTCTTATGAACCAAAAGATGAAATTCCCGAAGTCGAACTTAAAGAGTTACCTCCGCATCTCGAGTATGCGTTCTTAGAGGAAAATAACAAACTTCCAGTCATAATTTCAAAAGATTTGAGCCTAGAAGAAAAGACCTCACTCATTAATGTTTTGAAAAACCGAAAACAAGCAATTGCTTGGAAACTTTCCGATATCAAAGGCATAGATCCAGAATTTTGCTCACACAAAATCCTTTTAGAAGATGATTACCAACCTTCAGTCCAACATCAAAGGAGGGTTAACCCCAAAATCCACGACGTCATCAAGAAAGAAGTAGAAAAACTTCTTGACGCGGGATTGATTTATCCAATTTCGGATAGTCCGTGGGTTAGTCCAGTCCATTGTGTTCCTAAAAAAGGTGGTATGACCGTTGTCACAAATGAAGAAAATGAGCTGGTGCCTACAAGATTAGTCACGGGATGGAGAGTTTGCATCGATTATCGAAAGTTAAACGAAGCAACTTGTAAAGACCATTTTCCGTTACCATTCATGGACCAAATGTTAGAACGATTAGCCGGTAATGAGTTTTATTGTTTCTTAGATGGTTTTTCTGGGTATTTCCAAATTCCCATTGACCCTAAAGATCAAGAAAAAACTACTTTCACGTGCCCATACGGAACTTTCGCGTACCGTCGTATGCCATTCGGTTTGTGCAATGCACCCGGAACTTTCCAACGTTGTATGATGGCCATTTTTCACGATATGATAGAAAAAACGATGGAAGTTTTTATGGACGATTTTTCAGTTTTTGGAGATTCTTTTTCCTCGTGTCTTGCCAATTTAGATCGAATGCTTAAAAGATGTGAAGACACCAAATTAGCACTAAATTGGGAAAAGAGCCATTTCATGGTTAAAGAAGGCATTGTTTTAGGACATAAGATCTCTAGAAAAGGAATTGAAGTCGATAAGGCTAAAGTTGATGTAATTTCTAAGCTTCCTCATCCAACGACCGTCAAAGGAATTCGAAGTTTTCTCGGGCATGCTGGATTCTATCGAAGATTTATCAAAGACTTTTCCAAAATCTCTCGACCCATGACCCATCTCTTAGAGAAAAACACTCCTTTCATTTTTTCGGAAGATTGCATTCTTGCCTTTCAAACATTGAAAAAGAAATTAACCGAAGCTCCAATTCTCATTGCTCCAAATTGGGACCAACCTTTTGAAATCATGTGCGATGCAAGTGATTATGCAATCGGTGCGGTTCTAGGACAAAGGATTGAGAAGCATTTTCGACCCATTCATTACGCTAGCAAGACAATGACTGAAGCAGAATCTAATTACACAACAACCGAAAAAGAGATGCTTGCAGTTGTTTATGCTTTCGAGAAGTTTCGATCATATCTAATCATGAACAAGAGTGTTGTTTACACGGACCATTCCGCTCTGAAATACCTTTTCAACAAGAAAGACGCCAAAGCAAGATTGCTTCGCTGGGTCTTACTTCTTCAAGAATTTGATTTTAAGGTTATCGATACTAAGGGTGAAAAACTATGCAGCCGTTATCACCTCTTCTGTCTTGAAAATCCTTACGAAATATTTTTGACCAAAAGAAGATTACCTGAGACTTTTCCTTAGAGACTTAAGTGTGATAACTTCCAAAGACAAAGTACCCCGTGGTTTGCCGGACTTTGCTACTACCACGCGGGGAAATTCATTAAAAAGGAATGTCGGACTAGAGAAAAACAGTTAATTTAAAAATGTAAAACATTATTTTTGGGATGACCCTTTTCTTTTCAAAGACTTGTGCGGATCAAATAATCGAAGGTGTGTAGATGGCAAAGAAGCTCTCGAAATTCTCGAAGCTTGTCATAGTGGACCCAACGGGGGACACTATGGTGTCCATCTCTACCGCCAAGAAGATTTTTGATGCCGGTTTTTTATTGGACGAACCATTTATAAGGATGCCACGAATTTGTCAAAACTGTGATGCTTGTCAAAGACAAGGCAAAATCTCTCACGTGATGAGATGCTCAAAATGCAATCCAAGATGTGAGATTTTTGATTATGGGGTATCGATTTTTATGGGACTATTCCGTTCATCTAAGGGTAACAAATAATATTCTAGTAGTAGTTGACTATCTTTCCAAAGTGGGTTGAAGCGGAAAGCGCTCCCTACCAAACGATGCTAGGGTAGTTGTTAAGTCTTAAAATCCCTTTTTCCCGATTCGGTGCTCCGAGAGAAATCATAAGCTATCGTGGGACCACATTTTGTAACGACAAATTTGATAAAGTAAATGTCTAATATGGTGTTCACCCATCGTCTTTCGACTCTTACCATCTCAGCCGGTGGTCAAGTTGAAGTTTCGATATCGAGGTCTCAAAAGTTTTTGGACGAGAACGGTAGGAGAAAAACCGTGCCTCGTGGTCGACAACTAGATGATGCATTTGGGCTTTTAGAACCGCTTATATGACTCTGATAGGTTGTACTCCATATAAGTTAGTTTATTGGAAAAGCGTGTCATTTACAGTTGAGCTAGAACAAAGGCATATTGGGCTCTCAAGCATGCCAACTTCGATTTAAAGACCGCGGGCGATCATCGAAAGCTTCAGCTCAATGAACTTAGCGAGCTTCGTGATCAAGCTTACGAGAATTCATTAATCTACAAGGAGAAGACAAAGAAGCTACACGATTCCAAGATAAAGAACCGAATCTTCAATGTTGGTGATCAAGTCCTTCTTTTCAACTCCCGATTAAAGATTTTCTCCGGAAAGCTCAAGTCCCGTTGGTCCGGACCTTTCACAATCACCGAAGTTTATCCTTATGGCACTGCCAAGTTGTCTCATGCAGATGGTTCTAATTTCAAAGTCAACTGCCACCGTCTTAAGCACTACTATGGAGGGGATACACCACCATTGGTTAGCCTGGATCTCCAGACTTTCCCTAAGGACAACTAAATTCAGGGATCGAGTCTAGCTTGCGACTCGGTAATCAAAAACAAGCCGCTTCGTGGGAGTTCACCCCATGCTTATCCTTTCTATTTTCTTTCTATTTTCTTATCTAATGTGTTGTGTTGAGAGAGGATTGTTCTCTTTTCGATTTCTCGATGTTTGTTGCTTGTTTATTGTGATTTTTGCAGGACTCTCCTAACAAATTCTTTGAAGCCTCTCGTGTCCGGTGTTGTTTCCCGTTCTACTCGAGCTTCTCATCCTTTGTGTGAATTTAGTTTGGGGAGATCCATATCCTTTCATCTAATCGATTAACGTTTATCTTTGCATACTTCATAAACGGCTTAGATTTACGTAGATACCCGACTTTAAACATTGAGGACAATGTTTCGTTTTAGTTTGGGGAAGGGAATCTATCGATTTGATGTTGCTTGCTTATTGTTTTGTTCTCACGTACCCGTTTTCCCACAAAAAGAGCAAAATTTTAAATTTTTCAGTTTTTTAAAAAAAATAATAACTAATAATATTATGTTAAGACAAAAATGTAAGTTTTCCGTTGGTAAGAATAAGAAGTAATTTTTGACCAGATTGAACGTGTTGAGTTATAGCTGTCTTTCTAACAATTAATGATGATAGTTGTGCTAGTCTCACGAAGACTTTTAAATATGCAAGACTTGATTCGTTAGTAATTGAAGACTTGTGCTAATTCAAGTAGTTTATTAATATGCTGAGTTGGGATTGTATAATGGCTAAGCATATGCAAATTTATTTTTGATGCACAGAAATGATAGTGTTATTATAAGTCATGACGCTAAAGTGAATGTTGGTATTCTTTCAAGCTCTATGTGTATTAATTGTGGCTTTTTCTCCCATTAGTTTGAATCAGATCTATATAAATGTTTTATAATAGAGGTGTTTGTTTTTTGGTTAATAATTATTTAATAGAAGTTTTCTTTCAGTTCCTTTGTGATTAGGATGAGTACACATCAGGAATACTTAATTTGGCTTAAAAATGAAAAATAATAATAAATAAGTTTCTCTGCCAGATTACTTCATCGTGTCGGAGGCGAGGGCCGATGTTGGAGTTTTCATATAAGGTAGAGTCCGTGTCATAATAAGTAGAAAACCCTCTTGTCAACTCGCTAAATTGATGTGGCTTCGAGATAAAAGGCACCGGTTTTCTTATATAATCCGATGTCGAAATATGTTTGCTACTTCGTGTCGGAGGCGTGGCCGATGTTGTAGCCGACTAATGGACAGAGGTTTTAATTTGTTGACTTAATTTTTGTCTTGTTTTGTGCCTTATAGCAGCCTTAAGGGTTTATAATGGTGCAAATAAGATTGGTTCATTCTTGTCTTAAAGAGCCTTCGGGTATATGACATGAATGGTGCCTTGCTTAAGTAGCCTAATAAAAGCCAAATTTTGGTCGCCTCGATGTGGACTTTAATCTTGATTGACATGTTCGATCTTTTGGAAAGGGCTAGGAGCTAATTATTTGCATCTCTTTTCACAATTAAATTTATTTTCTGAATAATATGTATCGAAACAAAAAGTCTTAAAGAGCCTTTTGGGTATCTTGACTTATGTTAAAATCCTGAGATACAAAAGTAGGATTTGTGGGAGGAAAAGTAAGTACACAATTAGTATTTATGAGTAGTGTTAGTGTCATGACTTGTATTTAGCAATGATCTTGTTTTTAAGCTTAGCATGGGAGAAGTGAAAAATCGGGGATGATGAAGTTATCTTTTAGACACTTAATTGTGCTTTTTATTCTATGATCCTAAAAGTTACCAATGAGGTGATGAAAACAATACATTAAGTCACACAAATAAATTGTAGTTAAGTAGTTAATTATCAATAAAAATCATAAAAAGAGAAAAATCTTTGAAAATGGGAAGTCGGGTGTTTTATAACTTGCGATCTCTTTTCTTTCTCAACAAAAAAATCTTTGCTACTCTTCAAAGGTTTAGTTTGGGAAATTTTCGAGGTATTTGGTTATAAGGCATGTGATATTGCGTGAGGACACGCAATCGTTTAGTTTGGGGAATTTTGATAAGTGTAAAATACACATATCCGTTTGTACCTAAAATAACCCAATTAAACCCAAAACAGACCAAAAATGGCAAAAATATGCTTGTATTTGTGTTTTGTGTGTGCAGGTACGGATGAGTCAAAAATCACAAGAAAACAGTCAAAGTCAAGCAAATACGGACACGAGAATCAGAAGAGTACAAAGCCGAAGCCAAAAGAAGCCAAGCCTCAGCCCAAGCCTTAGCTTAAATCCTTTTATAACAACCACAAGGACCAATCTTGCAAATCCCAAAAGTTATTTATAACTTGAAAAAGGGAAAAATAAGAGAAGGACTGAAAATGTAAAAAGGCCAAACTCCAACAGTTTTAACTGTCTACAATAGGCGGGAATCCCATTTACTATTCACCCGTCTCCCCCATTTCACCATCCAGTCAAAAACAAAGGGTTTTTGTAAATTAAAGGGTGCGTTGGTCAATTCAAGGAAGCGCAAGCACAAATGAAGGGTCAAATTAGTCTAATCAAGAGGATACTTATCCTAGCCCAAGCTCAAAGGCCACGTAATCAAAGAAAGAAGCACAAATTTATGTGGGTTTTGTGCTAAACTCACTCACAAAACTAACACAAACGTCACATCAAGGGAATGACACGCTGGCAATCCTCAGGTGTCCACATCTTGATCAAACGGCCACAATTGATGATCAAATGATTGAAGAAATGAATGGCAGAGATTGAAAGATTGAAAAGCAGGGCTAGAGGTCCTAGAAGCTTCAGCTGGGCACTATAAAAAGACCTCACTTCTCACACACACAGCATCTAGGTTTTAGTAGTCAATTTTAGTTTTTATTAATTTTTAGCTTAAATTCGTGTTTTTATGTAATTTTCCTTTTTCAAGTAATGTAATCAGCTTCTTTAATTAATGAAATTCAGTTTTTAGTGTTTTAAATCTCATTTTCTAAGCTCTCATTTAAAGTCATAAGCTCTCTTAATAAGCCATATTGTCTCATAAGCTAATAAGCTCATTTAAAGCTCTTTCAGTCTATAAGCTGAAATAGAGCTGTTTGAATTCAGTATTAACCTTATCTAAACCTTAAATCAGTTTAATCTCATATGGATCTTATTGTATCTAAGCTTTTGGAAGGGGATCTAAAACTTGGAAGAGTGAAACCAAGGACATATCACTCAATCTTATTCATAAGCTAAGAGCTAGTAGCCTTCCTTATTGGTCCTTTTGTTTAGCTAAAGGATCAAGTGAGTTTCTCTTTTTATTCATCTCCAATTTCAGTTTTAAATTGCTTAGTTTTAGTTTATATGCTTAATATTGCTTATTTGCTTATTCTATTGCTTAATAGTGTTTAAATGTCTTTTCTAGTTCTTATTAGTTATGTGTCTTTATCTGTTTTTGCTTAAGTAGTTATAGATCTTTAGTTATCAATTTCTGTCATAAAAACTCATAAAATCCAAAAATATTAGTTTAATTAGTTAAGATCTTAGAATTTTGCTTATTCAGTTGTTTAATCATATTTGATAAGTTTGTTTTAAGCTAGTTTTTATATGGTATTAAAGTTTTGTTCATTAGAATTCTCTTAAAAGCTTTTTCCTCAAATACTTGTCATGGTTTTAAGGATGTTGGTTTAGTGCACTACATAAATTGCACTAACATATTAACATAAGTTAATACAGCCGAGCCTTTTACACTACCGAGTACTAATTTACACTACCAGTACTAACCTTAAGTTAGTACTGTTAGCTTAGATTTTCAAGTAGGATTAAGTTTAGATTTAGCTTATTAAGAATTTAGTTTTAGTTTTCATTATTTAGCTTATTTTATTGCTTATTTTGTTTTCAAAAGTCAACTTGCATCAGCAGTACTTTCACTTGAAAATACTGCTGAGATTTTACACTAGCAGTACTAACCTCAGTTAGTACTGCTGAGTTCTTAGCTTAATTTAGATAAGTAAATTTAGGATCTAGCTTATCAAATTCAGTAGGATTAAAGTTTTAATATAGCTTAATACATTTTAAGTCTTAATTTGTAATTTCTAGCTTATTTACTTAGTTCAATTTAGCTGTCAAAAGTCATAAAATCCTGAAAATTCCAAAAAACAGTAGGAACTTAAGTAGAGTCTAAATTTTTTAATTCAGCTTTTAAGTCTAGATTTTATAGCTTATTTAGATGAATAATAAATAGTTTGATAAGCCCTTAAAGTTTCAGAGTCTAGTTTAGCTTATTAAGTTTTCTAGCTTATTTGGAGTTTGTGTTACTTTGCTTATTTCCTGAGTTTGCTTATTTCATGATCAATTTCAGTAGCATAAAAGTAGTTTAAGCTTTAGTTTCTTTTCATTTATAGATTAAGCATATCATAAGCTCTTTAGAACTTCTTTCCTTTTTCATTTTGATCTAGATTTGAGTTTTTTATAGCTTATTTTCTAAAAACAAGGGATAAGCCCTACTTTCTGTAACAGCTTATTAATAAGCTCTTTTTAGAGCTTATCTTTGAGTTTCAGACTATAGTGTTTTTGTTAAAGTTGTTCTCCCTAGCTTCCTTTACAACTTTGCTTCTTTGAGTTTTTCATTTTAAGCTCTTTAAAATTTCGAATGCTTATTGGACTTAGTTTGTTGTCGGGATAGATTCTCAGGGTAGAAAGTGTAACTTTTCGATTTTAATTGTTTTTCAGTTAGTCCCTCCGTTAGTTAGTAGCTTTGCCAGTTAGTCCTTTTCCTTTTTGCACCATTAGTCCTAAGATTAAGTAGTCCTTAAGTTTTATCTTAATTAGTTTAATAGTTTTAATTAATAATTAGGGTTAAGTTTTAATTAGTTTAATTAAATTTTTATAAAAAAATATAAATTAGGGCTTTTGTTTTTAATAATCTTCGGCAATTTTTCTTTATCTAGTAAAAATTTTAGTTTACATTTTTAAGATTTAAAATTTGTTTACTTGCTTAATTGTCATTATTTGTTGTTTTTTTTTAGTAGTAATAGCCTTTCCAAAATATCTTTGCTTCATTCAAATCAGAATCCGAACTAAAACGTGGTTTCAATCTCACTAGTCATTGGGGAAACGACCCGGGTGATCATACTTACCCGGTTAAACATACGTATATTATATATTTTATATATTATTTTTGTAAGTTTTAAACTTTTTACCTTAGTTAAAGGTGAATAGTTGGGATTTACCTAAGTAGTATTTTTATTATATATTTTATAGGTACGTAAAACTGCAATCAGTTTTTGGCGCCGCTGCCGGGGACTAGTGTCTACGATTACTACGTTTTTGTTTGTCGATTTGGTTTGAAGATCCTTTCGTCCTCGAAAGTTTCATTCTTGTTTTTAAAATTCAAAAATATAAAAAAAAAACGAAGGTTGGAATGGCCCAAGAGACTTCGTTAAACCGGTCAAGGCAATCTCTATGCCCCAAGATGTCCACAGTACATCCGACCGTCGTCTCATCGAGCTTAAAAATCAAGTCCAACATTTGATGGAAGCTCATCTTGCTCCTAACCAACCCATTCAAGTAAACAAAATCACTTCTTCATGTGAAATTTTTAGTGGTCCCCATGACACTCAATATTGTATGGAAAATCCCGAGCAAGATTTTGTTGACTATGCATCCTCGCGTACCGATGAAACGAGAGGTAAGTGGTATACTTTTAAGCCCGAGCATAATAACCTTGGTGACACCTATAATCCGTCATGGAAAAGTCACTCAAACCTTAGGTGGATGCAACCTCAAAATTAATTTTCAAACCCACCTAATCGTTTTCAATCAAACTGTTCGTTCTCGAACCGATCCTTCAACAACAATCCTCAAAATTTTAATCAAACAAATCTCAAAGGATTGGTGTCTAACTTCATGTCATCTCAAGACGCTAAGATAACTAGGTTTGAAGCCGATTTCAAACAACATCAAAGCGAGATTACCAACAAATTAGACACTCTATTGAAGGCATTTAATGACCGAATGACGGGAGCACTCCCAAGTGACACGGTAAAGAACCCAAAGTTGAATCCAAACTCAACCTCGTCTGCTCGTTCTTACCTAACGGGGGATCCTCAATGTTCCTTCTATTCTTTCAAATCAGTCAATGCTATCCAAACGTGTTTCAGATCTACTGCCAACATTCAAGAAAACCAACTACAAGTTAACACTTTAATGGTCAATGAGATTGAAACACCAAAACCAAAAGAACCCGACGAATCTCTCAAAGATGAATTTGCGGATTTGCATCTTAACTTACCTGTTCTTGAAGTTCTTGCTCATGTTCTAATCTACGACGCCCTATTAGATAAATATATAGTGGGTTTGGAACTAGGAAAAAACGGGTCTGAATTCATTCGAAGTATAGCACCAGAAAAAAATGAAGGATCCCGGATTATTCATCTTACCTTGTAGACTAGGAGACTCCAAGCCTTTTGATACCTTAGCCGATTTAGGGTCATGTGTGAATTTAATCCCATTAAATCTCTTCAAAAAGCTTAATATAGGATTATTAGAAGAGGCCAAAGATGTCTTGGGGTTAGCGGATGGAACTAAGTCATATCACGTGGGAATCATAAAAAATGTAGAGGTACACCTAGGATAACTAAGACTTTTTGAGGATTTTCATGTAGTGGACATGGAAAGAGAACCTACTTTCCTTTAATTAGTAAGAAGAGGATTTTTGCAACCGCTAGTGCAGTTATAGATTGTAAGAAAGCCAAAATAGGGGTAGGAGAAGGACTCATTAGGTCGATATTTGGAGTTAAGGAACTAGATTTTGGTGATGAAACTGTACCTTATTGGACCACTATAGGAAAATGCAAATTATACAAGTCACGAACTAGTGAAGATGGAATAGGTGCCCGACCCCCATACTATGCGAAGAAAGACTTTCTGAATAACTATGCCCCCAGGGAATGGGACATAGTTAAGGATGCCGAGGTAAACCCCTTTAAGGATGTTTTGGTATTTAGGAAGATGGTAGAATTCTTAGGAGCTATACCCATCAACTTGAAAGGAAACATGTGGGAATCAAAAAGTCTAGTTGAAAATAACATAGATTGGAATAAGCTACCAAAGGAAGGAGATGGTGCATGGCACATTAGGATTGAATTAATTAACCCCCGAGGGAGAAAAGTTTGATAGGGCATTTCAATCAATTCTGACAACTAGGAAACTATCTCCAAAAGAGAATCCAAGTGATATCCTCAACTTGGATCATTTCCATGATTCCTAGAAAGTGACTTCGAGTCTAGCTAAAAGACTCTCTAATAAACAAAACCGCTGAAAAAACGATGGAAGTTTTTATGGACGATTTTTCAGTTTTTGGAGATTCTTTTTCCTCGTGTCTTGCCAATTTAGATAAAATGCTTAAAAGGTGTGAAGACACCAAATTAGCACTAAATTGGGAAAAGAGCCATTTCATGGTTAAAGAAGGCATTGTTTTAGGACATAAGATCTCTAGAAAAGGAATTGAAGTCGATAAGGCTAAAGTTGATGTAATTTCTAAGCTTCCTCATCCAACAACCGTTAAAGGAATTCGAAGTTTTCTCGGGCATGCTGGATTCTATCGAAGATTTATCAAAGACTTTTCCAAAATCTCTCGACCCATGACCCATCTTTTAGAGAAAAACACTCCTTTCATTTTTTCGGAAGATTGCATTCTAGCTTTTCAAACATTGAAAAAGAAGTTGACCGAAGCTCCAATTCTCATTGCTCCAAATTGGGACGCTTTTACCTTTTGAAACATGAGCGATGCAATGATTATCAATTGGTGCGGTTCTAGGACAAAGGATGAGAAGCTTTTCCGACATTCATCTACGCTAGCAAGGACAATGTCTGAAGCATAAACGAATTACACCAACAACCGAAAAGGAGATGCTTTGCAGTTGTTTTATGCTTTCTGAGTAATTTCGATCATATCTAATCATGAACAAGAGTGTTGTTTACACGGACCATTCCGCTCTGAAATACCTCTTCAACAAGAAAGACGCCAAAGCAAGATTGCTTCGATGGGTCTTACTTCTTCAAGAATTTGATTTTAAGGTTATCGATACTAAGGGAGCTGAAAACTATGCAGCTGATCACCTCTCTCGTCTTGAAAACCCTTACGAAAATATTTTTGATCCAAAAGAGATTACCGAGACTTTTCCTTTAGAGACTTTAAGTGTTTTAACTTCCAAAGACCAAAGTAACCCCGTGTTCGCCGACTTCTGCAAACTACCACGCGTGGAATTCAATAAAAAAAGGACTGTCAACTCAAGAGAAAACAAGTTCTTTAAAGAAAAAAAAAAATGTAAAAAATTATTTTTGGATGACCCTTTTCTTTTCAACTTGTGCGATCAAATAATCCGAAGGTGTGTAGAATGGCAAAGAAGCTTTCGAAATTCTCAGAATCTGTCATAGTAGGACCCACCGTGGACACTACGGAGCCCACTTTACCGCTAAGAAGATTTGTGATAGCCGGATTTTATGGCCTACAATTATAAGAGCCTACGAATTTGTCAAAACTTATGATGCTTGTCAAAACAAGGCAAAATCTCCTCAACGTGATTGAGATGGCCTCAAAAGCAATCCAAGAATGTGAGATTTTCCATTTTATGGGGTATCGATTTTAATGGTACCTTTCCGCATCTAAGGGTAACAAATATAATTCTAGTAGCAGTTGACTACTTTCCAAGTGTGTTGAAGCGAAAGCGCTCCCTACAACGATATTAGGGTAGTTTTAAGTTCTTAAAATCCCTTTTCCCCGAATCGTGCCCCGGAGCAACATAAGCGATCGTGGGACCCATTTTTGTAACGACAAATTTGATAAAGTTATGTCTAAATATGGTGTCACCCATCGTCTTTCGACTCCTTACCACCCTCAAACAAGTGGTCAAGTTGAAGTCACGAATCGAGGTCTTAAAAGAATTTTAGAAAGGACGGTCGGAGAAAACCGTACCTCATGGTCCATAAACAGTGATCTTATGGGCTTTCAGAACCGCTTATAAGACTCCGATAGGATGTACTCCATATAAGTTAGTCTATGGAAAAGCGTGTCACTTACCAGTTGAACTAGAACACAAAGCATATTGGGCCCTCAAGCATGCCAACTTCGATTTAAAGACCGCGGGCGATCATCGAAAGTTTCAGCTTAATGAACTTAGCGAGCTTCGTGATCAAGCTTACGGGAATTCGTTAATCTACAAGGAGAAGATAAAAAAGCTACACGATTCCAAGATAAAGAATCGAATCTTCAATGTTGGCGATCAAGTCCTTCTTTTCAACTCCCGATTAAAGATTTTCTCCGGAAAGCTCAAGTCCCGTTGGTCCGGACCTTTCACAATCACCGAAGTTTATCCTTATGGCACTGCCAAGTTGTCTCATGCCGATGGTTCTAATTTCAAAGTCAACTGCCACCGTCTTAAGCATTACTATGGAGGGGATACACCACCATTGGTTATCCAGGACCTCCAAACTTTCCCTAAGAACAACTAAATTCAGGGATCGAGTCGAGCTTGCGACTCGGTGATCAAAAACTAAGCCGCTTCGTGGGAGTTCACCCCATGCTTATCATTTCTATTTTCTTTCTATTATCTAATGTGTTGTGTTGAGAGAGGCTTGTTCTCTTTCCGATTTCTCGATGTTTGTTGCTTGTTTGTTGTGATTTTTGCAGGATTCTCCCAACAAATTTTAGAAGCCTCTCGTGTCCGGTGTTGTTTCCCGTTCTACTCGAGCTTCTCATCCTTTGTGTAAATTTAGTTTGGGGAGATCCATATCCTTTCATCATAATCGATTAACGTTTATCTTTGCATACTTCATAAACGGCTTAGATTTACGTAGAGACCCGACTTTAAACATTGAGGACAATGTTTCGTTTTAGTTTGGGGAGGGAATCTATCGATTTGATGTTACTTGCTTATTGTTTTGTTCTCACGTACCCGTTTTCCCACAAAAATAGCAAAAATTAAAAAAAAAAAATGTTAAGACAAAAATGTAGGTTTTCCGCTGGTAAGAATAAGAAGTAATTTTTGACCCGATCGTACGTGTTGAGTTCTAGCTTTCTTCCTTAACAATTAATGATGATAGTTTGTGCTAGTCTCACGTAGACTTTAAACATGCTGGACTTGAATCATTAGTAAATGAAGACTTGTGCTAATCTCAAGAAGATTTTAAATATGCCAAGTTGGATTTTATATAGGCTAAGCATTTGCAAAATTTCTTTTGTGAAGAACAAGAAATGATAGTGTTATTTATAAGTCATGACATTAAACGTAGAATAGTTGGTTTTCTTTCAAGCTCATAAGTATTAATTGTGGCTTTTTCTCCCATTAGCTTGTTTCACTTTTATATGAATGTTTAATAAATAGAGTTGTATGGTTTTTTGGTTAATAATTATTAAAAGAAGCTTTCTTAAGTTCCTTTGTGATTAGGTTGAGTACACCATCAGAATACTTAATTTGGCTTAAAAAATGCAAAAATAATAAAAAATAAGTAATCTCTGCCAGATTAACTTCATCGTGCGGAGGCGTGGCCGATGTTGGAGTTTTCAATAAAAGGTAGAGTCCCGGTGTCCAAAAATAAATATAAAAACCTCTTGTCGACTCGCTATCCGATGTGGCATCGAGATAAAAGCATCGGATTTACTTATATAATCCGAAGTTCGAAATATGTTTGCTTCATCTTGTCGGAGGCGTGGCCGATGTTCTAGCCTTCTAAAGAACCATGGTCTAATAATGTTGCTAATTTTTGTCTTGTTTGTACCTTAAAGAGCCTTAGGGTATATGGTGCAAATAAGATTGGTCCATTCTTGTCTAAAGAGCCTTCTGGGTAATATAGACATAATGGTGTCTTGCCTTAAGTAGCTATTAAATAAGCCAAATTTGGTCGCCTCGAAGTGGACTTATCTTGATTGCATTTGATCTTTTGAAAAGGGCTAGAAGCTAATATAATGCATTACTTACCATTATAACTATTATTTTTCTGAATTAATAAGTATCGAAACAAAAGTCATTAAAGAGCCTTCGGGTATAATGACTTACAGTAAAATCATGAGATACAAAAGTATAGATTTGTGGGAGATAAAAGTAAGTACACCAATCGATATTATGAGTAGTATTAGTGTCCCAGTGACTTTGATTTAAGCAATGATCTTGTTTTAAGCTTAGCAATGGAGAAGTGAAAAATCGGGATGGAAGAAGTATATCTTTTAGACACATAATTGTGCTTTTGTTCTATGATTCCTCACTGTTACTAATAAGTAATCTGAAAACAATACATTATGTCACCACAAGAAATTATAGTTAAGTAGTTAAAATAACAATAAACATCATAAAAAGAGAAAATCTTTGAAAATGGGAAGTCGGGTGTTTTATAACTTGTGATCTTTTAATTTTCTCAATCAAAAATCTTTGCTACTTTTCAAAGGTTTAGTTTGGGAAATTTTCGAGGTATTTGGTTATAAGGCATGTGATATTGCGTGAGGACACGCAATCGTTTAGTTTGGGGAATTTTGATATGTGTAAAATACACATATCCGTTTGTACCTAAAATAACCCAATTAAACCCAAAACAGACCAAAAATGGCAAAAATATGCTTGTATTTGTGTTTTGTGTGTGCAGGTACGGATAAGTCAAAAATCACAAGAAAACAGAGCAAACACGGACACGAGAATCAAAAGAGTACAAAGCCGAAGCCAAAGATCCAAAGCCTTAGCCAATTTTCTTCTACAAGGGCCAATCTTGCAATTTCCGAAAGTTATTTATAACTTAAAAAGAGGAAATGAAAGAGAGGGGCCAAATGTGTTAACTTCCCAAGACTACAACAGTTTTAACTGTCGAAAAAGGAGCGGGAACCCCCTTTTACTGTTCATCCGTCTTCCCCAATTTCACCCTCATGGTAAATCAAGGGGCAAATCAAAATTAGAGGGTGCTTAAGTCAATTCAAGAGGTCTACATCACAACCCCAGGGTCAAATCAGTCTTTATCAAAGGATTCATTAAAGAAAAGCCATGTCAACAATTAAAGAAGCACAAATAGTGGTGGGTTTTGTGCTAAACTCACTCACAAAAGAAGCACAAACGTCACATCAAGGGAATGACACGCTGGCAATCCTCAGGTGTCCACATCTTGATCAAACGGCCACAATTGATGATCAAATGATTGATTAAATGAATGGCAGAGATTGAAGATTGGAGAGCAGGGCTAGAGGTCCTAGAAGCTTCAGCTTGGCACTATAAATAGGCCTCACTTCTCACACACACGATATCTAGTCTTTTCTTTTTATCTAGTTTTTAGTAATTTTGTTTAGCTTAAATTCGTGTTTTTATTTTATGTAATTTTCCTTTTTCAAGTAATGTAATCAGCTTCTTTAATCAATGAAATTCAGTTTTTAGTGTTTTAAATCTCATTTTATAAGCTTTCTTCTTAAGTCATAAGCTCTCTTAATAAGCTAAAATTGTCTCAATAAGCTCCTATTAAGCTCTTTCAGTCTATAAGCTGAAATAGAGCTGTTTGAATTCAGAATTAACCTTATCTAAACCTTAAATCAGTTTAATCTCATATGGATCTTATTGTATCTAAGCTTTTGGAAGGGGATCTTACCTTGGAAGAGATCCCAAGGACTTATACTCTAGCTTATTTATAAGCTAGAGAGCTAGTAGCTGCCTTTATTGGTTCCTTTTGTTTAGCTAAAGGATCAAGTGAGTTTCTCTTTTCATTAATCTCATTTCATCTTTAATTGCTTAGTTTTAGTTTATATGCTTAATATTGCTTATTTGCTTATTCTATTGCTTAATAGTGTTTAAATGTCTTTTCTAGTTCTTATTAGTTATGGTTTTATCATCTTTTATGCTTAAGCATTATAGATCTTTAGTAATCAATTTTCTGTCATAAAAACTCATAAAATCCAAAAACATTAGTTTAATTAGTTAAGATCTTAGATTAAAGCTTATTCAGTTGTTTAATCATGATTGTTAAGTTTGTTTTAAGCTAGTTTTTATCTGGTATTTAGTGCTTGTTCATTAGATTTCTCTTAAAAGCTTTTCTCAAATTCTGTCATGGTTTTTAAGGAGTGTTTGGTTTAGTGCACTTTTAATTTGCACTAGCAGTATTAACATAAGATTAATACTGCTGAGCCTTTACACTACCAGTACTAACTTCTAAGTTAGTACTGTTTTTACAAGTTAGTACTGTTAGCTTTAAATTCAGTAGGATTTAGTTTAGTTTTAGCTTAATTAGATTTAGTTTTCATTTTCCAGCTTATTTCATTGCTTATTTAGTTTTCAAAAGACAAAATTGCACCAACAGTACTTCCACTTGAAAGTACTGCTGAACTTTTACACTACCAGTACTAACCATAAGTTAGTACTGCTGTGTTCTCAGCCTCATTTAGATAAGTAATTTTAGGATTTAGCTTATCAAATTAAGTAAAATTTAAGTTTTCATAGAGCTTAATACATTTTAAGTCTTTATTTGCAGTTTCTAGCTTATTTCCTTAGTTTAATTTAGCTGTCAAAAGTCATAAAAACCTTAAAACTCCAAAAACAGTACTTAGAGTCCTTAGAATTTAAATTTGTTAATTTAGCTTATGGGTATAGATTTTCCAGCTTAATTAGATAGCTTATGGGTAGTTTAATAAGTCTTTAAAGTTTTAGAGTTTAGTTTAGCCTTATAAGCCTTTAAGCTCATTTGGAAATTGTGTTACTTTGCTTATTTTCTGAGTTTGCTTATTTCATGATCAATTTCAGTAGCATAAAAGTAGTTTAAGCTTTAGTTTCTTTTCATTTATAGATTAAGCATATCATTAGCTCTTTAGAACTTCTTTCCTTTTTCATTTTGATCTAGTTTTGAGTTTTCTATAGCTTATTTTCTAAAACCTAGGGAAAAGCCCTCCTTTCTGTAACAGCTTAAAGATAAGCTCTTTGAGAGCTTATTTGTGAGTTTTAGCCCAAGTAGCCTTTATTAATCTTGTTCCCCCTGTCTTCCTCTACAACTTTGCTTCTTTGAGTTTTTCATTTTAAGCACTTTTCAAATTTCACCTTAATTCGGGCCTTAGTTTGTTGTCGGGATAGATTCTCAGGGTAGAAAGTGTAACTTTTCGATTTTAATTGTTTTTCATTTAGTCCCTCCGTAAGTTTGTTAGTTTCCCCGTTAGTTTCTTAGGTTTTGCTCCATGAGTCCTTAGTTAAGTTTTTAATTAGGTTTTTTCGTATTTAGGGTTGATTTTTTAATTAGTTTAATTTTAATTCTTAATTTCGTGGGGGCTATAGCTTATCCAAAATATCTTTTGTTCCATTTCAAATCAAGATCCGAATACTAAACTGGTTTCAATTTCACTAGTCAATTGGGATAACGACCCTGGTGAATCATACTTGCGTTTGAATATACGAATTATATATTATATTAAATATAATTTTTTGAGAGTGAATAATATCAAGGATAACTTGGTAATCTCTTAATTACTCTTTTAAAGTATTATATTTTTATAAATATTTACGTGTAAAAAACTGCAAACAGTTTTATAAATATTCAAGTAGCATTAGACTATCTCGCAAGTGGGTTGAAGCGAAAGCGCTCCCCACCAACGATGCTAGGGTAGTTGTTAAGTTCTTAAAATCCCTTTTCTCCCGATTCGGTGCTCCGAGAGCAATCATAAGCGATCGTGGGGACCCATTTTTGATAACGACAAATTTGATAAAGTTATTGGTCTAATCATCGATTTTCCGAGCTAAGCAACCTTTAATCAATCTTGTGCAAAGCAATAAGTTTACAGGTAGACAAGATCCCCACAATCACCTTCGATTTTTTAACAAGGTCACTTCAACGTTTAGACATCCAGAAGTTCCGAACACTTCGATTAAGCTTTTTCTTTTTCCTTTTTCTCTAGACGGTGAAGCCCGAGATTGGTAGACAAGGAACTCCTAGTATCAATTCTCACATGGACGACCTGTTGCAAATTCATAAACCAAATTTCCACCTTCAAAAAACCAATTACTAACGAAATGAGATCATTACTTTTATCAAAAATCCAAACGAAGCCTTTAACGAAGGCAAGGAACGTTTTAAGTACTCTTCGTCATGTCCTCACCATGCTTCTCGACGTCCACCAACTCGATACTCTTTTACACTCTTTGAATTCGAGGTAAGTGTCTTTCCCATCCTTTTCCAAAATCTATAACACAGGCTCAAAGCATGTCTTCGAGTGTTTGGATGGTTCTTTCACTTTGTCTATCAGTTTCGGGATGATATGCCGTACTCATGTCTAATTGAGTACCCAAAGCACTTTGTAATGATTGCCAGAATATGGATGTAAAATGACTGTCACGATCCAAAATGATAGATATTGGCACGCCATGCCGGGAGACTATTTCTTTGATGTATAACATTGTAAAGGTTTCCATACTATCTGTCTCTCAGGTTGGGATGAAGTGTGCGGATTTGGTAAGGCGATCGACAATGACCCAGATTGTGTCATGTTCGTTTGATGTTTTGGGCAGTTTTGTGATGAAATCCATTGTTATTCTCTCCCACTTTCACATAGGAATCTCTGGCTGTATCAGTAAGCCGGATGGCTTCTGACATTCTGCCTTAACTCTAGAACATGTTAAACATTTGCCAACATAATGTCCAAAACAATCAAAACCGATACCAAGGAACCAATTCTAATTTCAACCAAAACCGTGGAGGAAACTTTAATCAAAACCGTCAAAACAACCAAAATCAAGTTTATCAATCTTCACCATACCAAACACCAACCAATCAACCACCAATCAATCAAGTTTTACCTTACCAACCTCCAACAAATAGTGTTTTGAAAACAGATTTTGAAAGCTACGTCAAAGCAAACGATGCAGTATTAAAGAATGTGCAAAATCAAAATCAAGGTTTGCAAAATCAAATGGCAAATGTGACAAGTTTGTTAACAAGCCTTTGCACCAAGTTTGATGATTTAGGCAATTCCAACCAACCTTCAAGTTCAAGTTCTTTACCAAGCAATACCATTCCAAACCCAAGGAATGAAGCCAAAGCAATTACAACTCGTAGTGGTGTTTCATACGATGGACCTCCAATTCCACCGCCGGTGGTGGAAAAGGAAAGAGAGGTAACAAAGGATACGGAGCTACCAAGCACCGAAGACATCCAACCTCCTCCATTAGTCCATGAACAAACCAAAGACAAAGAACCAAGCAAAGAGCCTTCTTTCGTTGCCAACAAAGTCAAACCTAATTTGCCTTACCCATCGAGACTCAACAAAGAAAAGATTCGTGAAAAGGATGATATCCTAGCTTAAGAGTTAAGCATATTCTGTCATCTTAAGTGCTTATTCTAGTGCTTATTTGTAGTTTATAAAAAGGTATTTTTGTAAAAAGTTGCTTAGTTTTAAGTGTTCTAAAAAGTTATAAAAAATGGCAAAAACAAAAACACTTGGGATAGTGGGAAGCCCCGGGTGAGCAAGGCTTGAACCCGGGACCTCTACCACCATCAAAAACCAAGCGCGCTCTCTAACCCCCAACTATATACACACCATTGTGCTTACTAGCAGCTCATCTGTCATTCTTTGCACTTGTTATTGTTTTATTACCTTTTTAGCCCATTAAGCTTATAAGCACGTTTTGATTTTTTAACAGCTTATTTTGATAAGCTGTTTTGCCTAGCTTCTTTTTCTTAGGATTGTCATAGTTTAAGCAATTTTTCAGAATTTTTTTAGATTTTTTATAAAACGTCTAGTATTTTTTATATTTAATTTTCCTTTAAATCGTTTTTAATTCATAAAAAATTATAAAAAAGTCAAAAAAAAATATAATTCTTTTTTGGAAAAATTTCTTTTAACATTTAGAACCTAGAAAATTTAGATTTGCTTTCGTAGGGTTAAAATTGCAAAATCTCGTTTTTTAAAGAACGGGATTGAATCCCGTTCACATTTATAGTGTTTTCAAGCCCTAATCACCTTCGTTTTTGGTATAGATTTCTTTGTCCTAGCTTTTTAGTTAATTTAGACTTATAAATACCAAAAATATCATTTTAGGACTTAATTTTGTTAATTTAGAGTTTTTAGGTCCCATTTTGGATTCCCGATTTGCGTTTTTAGTTAAAATTTACTTTCCCGTATTGATTTCTTGTAGTTAGGTTTAATTGTTCCTTTATTTGCTCACTATTAGGATTTTAGAAAACAAATCATCTTCGAACCAATTCAAGTCATTGTCCAAATAACAAACAAGGTCTCAATTTTATAAATCTTTGGGAAAACGACCCAATAATCACTTACCGGTTTCTTACGTAGAATATTTTCGTGTGATTTTTCTTACTACCTTTATCTTCAAGGGTAGTTTATGAATTTCATCATCGTTGTATTATTATACGTATATACTATTGATTAGATCACTCACACCTTTCTGGATCATGATAGCAAGCATCAGAGTTGCCGAAGCTGGGTTGTAGGTCTTTCAGCTATCATGATGTCTTTAATTAGGAATATGAAGTGTGAGCATGGGTTGTGAATTGACATGTCTCTAGCCAGCAGCTGCTACCGTTAGGATTCCTGCAAGTATACGTTAGTAATAAACACACGAAAGTGTCTTTGTTCACTTTCGTTGAATAAGGTTGCAAGAACCACGGTTCCCCGTTTATCAGTATAAATACTGCCTGTGATCAGGTAGAATTCCGAAGAATCTCCTTGACAGGGTTTCGCAGCTGCGCTAGCCGTTCTCAAACTGGAGTGTCTCAAAGCAGACAAAGCACAGAATAAGTGAACCAGTGAATTAAAAACCACTGATTAATGAGAAATTGATTTGAAAATCAGTCGCGTGTCACTCAGGAAAGAGTTTTTGTGACACATCAAAAGTTTTATAATATAAAATCAAATTTCATCAGAAACACTTTTGTTTTGAAAGATATACACAATCAATGTGCTCAAAAATCAGTTGTTAAGCACATCAAAATGTTTTTCGAATACTACTTGTCAATTCATATACTGGAACAAGTTTGATTCACTCAAAATCGCCCCATCGTTGCTTTCTAGTTGTCACAAGTTTAATCCTTAAGAGGATCTCACAGGTCACCTACCAAGAGCTTGTTTGATGTTGGCTCTAGAAGGATTTCCATCTTCATTGTGAGTACTTTCGTGTCACTCGGATGTTCTGGCAATACCACGAGGATAATGCGTAGGACTCTTAAGATATTACTTGTTTTCACAGTGTGTGAAGAGCAATATATATTATGAATTAGTATCCTAGCGAGATTTGAGGATCATCTCATGGCTCTAGACTCAATTGTGCATTTTTAGTTTTAGTAGTCGAAGGCTGGAGCAGACTGCCACCTTTTCAATATCATCTAACTCGGAGTAAGAGAGACGATAGAAATGTGTTGATCTCAGTGAGAAATGAAACAAGAATCCTTTGAGGGACCTTGAGTGGCTAGGAAAGGTTGTGCAGCATATCACTGGGTCCATGATACTTGTCTTCAATGTCAGCATATGTATTGACCCGGTTTTTGCCTAATGTGAAAGGAGGGTTGCTTTCTTTTCACCCTTTATCTTTATATTTCTTTTTCATTCTTCAACCCCTTCAGTGCTTACCGAGACTTCATTACTAGTACCTTGTTGGGTATGTTCCAGTACTAGCTCCATCTCACTCCGGACTATTCCCTTATTCTCACATTACTCCTTTTGTAATCATACCTAAGGACTTTTACACTAACTAGTGGATTGTCCCTGGGTAGATCCCTCCGGCTCTGGCATGATCGTGGGAATGAGTACCTAACCTTACCATCCTTATAACTCCGATAAAGTAAGTACAAGGTCAGTCTCTTGGAACAATTCACCTTGCCATAAAACCATTTGATAAAATCCACCAGGTACTTGTGGTATAACTATCAAAGATTTTGTACCTCAATTGTTTTTTCATAGCAGAAAAGCTCCCCCTCAACATGTGCATTGATTCACGAAAATGTCTAGCACATGGAGGATGGAGTGCACACTTGAGTCATTAGCATCACATTTTTATCAGATTACATATTGTAATCCTATTTTTCTCCCCCGATCAAAAATTTCAAACCCATTGAGATTTTGGATCCCAATGGATTTAAATATGTTAAAAATTTAGGAGAAACATGAGCTGATTATGTACAAGCCAAAATTTGGAACATATAATTGCTCCCCCTCAAATTATGAGAGATTCCGTTAGTGTCAGGTATGATAAGTTTGAAGGATTTTGAATTTAATGAAAAATTCATACACTGACACATAACATACTATTGCTACACTACTATCTAATGTACAAAGTTATGATATGAAAAACATGACCTGACATGTTTAAATCAATTATGAATGAGTTATACTGGTCATTGCAATTGGTTTTTAGTCGTCACTGTTTCTTGCACCACCAGTCACTTCTAAACTCCTTTTGAAAGTATTTCAGCAAAGAGGCCTCGAAACATATTTAAACATGAGCTTGTGTGGTTGGTGGTGTGGGTGTTGATGTTGTCTTATCAGTAACCATTGAGATGATAGTGTCAATGAGTAGAGTTCTTTGGACAGCTGGGGCCTCTTGATGAATGGGAACATCCACCATTGATTGAATCTCGAGTTTAGCAGATGATAGGAGTTTATAAATGGTTTGTTACATTTCCCAGCTTTGTTTCTACTAGTTTAAAATTTTTATTATGATTATCTGTTTTGTTTCTAGCTTAAGTGTTTAGAGTCTTTTGTTTACCTCATCATTTGGTGACATCTTGCACTTCATTATCAGATTAGTAAAGTAAAAGCTGCGTGAGCTACAAGGAATTATTTTGGTCATTCAGGAACCTTTGGAATAATACCATATCATTCACTTGAACCTTTGTGAAAGTAGTTGAATTTTTGTGGTCAAGCAAGATTCTTCTTCTATTTAGAAGCTTCACAAGCCTCCCCCCGAATTGCAACTCCTTTCTTAAGTAGATTCAAGGCTTTCTTGCAAGCCGCATTAAGAAGACTTGATGTTTAAAGCCCAAATATCCGAAGTACACAATTAATTCAAAACCAAAACATCAAAGTCAATTAAGTCTCGGATGTTGGAATTTCTCCTTATATGATAGTGATGATATAAAATGAAACACCAAAAGCAACTAAGTCTCGGATGTCACAATTATACCATCTAAATAGCCGAAATGATAACACCTAAGGCAACTAAGTCCTGAATGTACACATTTCTTCTTGCAAGATACTGACTATCTAAAGGAATCATCATACTTATCAAACCTATGTGTACCTATTTTGTCAACAAATTATACTCCTTCGAAAATAAGCTTATTATTAAATGATTGGGGGAAATATATCGATCAGAAACATATCTCACTCAAGGCTTCTAAAACTACATAATTATTTCTAAACAAGCCTAAGCCTATTTAAAACTATGAGATGTTGGTAATATTTATCGAATGAAGTTTTAAGCCTAAGCCATTAATCTTGAAATTATATTTAATCCCCTCAAGTTAATAACTTATGACAATTGAAGCCCTTGGAGTTAAAATTAAATTAACTCCCCCTATCCGTTAAGTTAAAACTTTTCCATATAATTACCGTGACATGTTGGAGATAATTTGAAAACACTTTCTCCCCCTCGAACAAAGACTCGTATTATATTTAAAGATCTATTGTATTTGTTCGAGTGGTCAAAATTTCTTGAAAATTTGTTTCTAGTGTCGAAAACTGATTCTGATTTGATTGAAACACTTTTCAAATGGTTAACCGAATTGATTTTATATAAATCAATATTTTGGAGAAAATCGTTTGGGTCTATAAAACTTTATACCAATGGCAATCAGGTCTTTTAGTTGCAAGTTTAAAAGCGAGCAAGTTCCTAATTGCCATTGTTGCATTCTAAATCCTAAGGTTGAAAAAGTAACATCTTAACAGCCTTAAATGAGTTAAAATTAAGTAACTTCTCTTTAAAGCATGACTGTTATTGTAAACCTTTGGTTTACACCTTTGATTATTCAGAAAGATCGTTTTGAAGAATTATTAGCACATTTCTCCCCCTCTCAAATAATGTCTTGTTTTCTATTTAAAGAGCTGTAGACATTGTTTGAGTGATTTGAAATTCTTTTTAAAAATCTTTCTGATGGAGAGACTGTGTGACTGTTTTAGTTTTGTAAGACAAACACCTTTTTCCATCATGGTTTAACACAAACAATTTTGAAGAATCAATGAAGAAAAATTATTTGGTTAATAAGAAGACTTCTATTCTATATGAAGAAATAACGCACTAAAACGTACATCACTCCTATTGTAGGTTCTTATTTTATTTCAAACACACACCAATACTTGTTATAATCTTAGAGAGAGAAATGTTTAGAGAGGAGAACCGAAAGTGGCAAGCAATGATCAAAAATACACACCTTAAACTATGTGTATAAACTGAATTCAACCAACACACTCTCCATGTGTGGAAGAGGGTTTATATAGTTACAGGGTGCGGGCTAAACGGGCTTTTCCTTAGAACTTTTCGATAGCAGGCCTGGTCCTTGTTTAGCTTTCCTAAACTAATTACATAAGATTGTACTAACTATTTACAAAGGTCGTGAGGAGTCGATAATGACGTCACTTCACTAAAACTGAATTCCTAACTATCTCCCCTTAAGGGGCGAAACGATCGTTTTTGAGATCTTCATAAATGTCAACACTTTCTGTATTTCTTAACCAATCTTCCCCCTAAGGGGTGATCATCGAGATCTATTCCTTGTGACCTTGCATCATTAATCGCCTTACACTCCTTCCTACTGCCACCATGCACCAACCCTCTCACACTTTTGGAAGCTCTTGTCTTGATCTTGAGTCTTTTTTATGTAATAGTTGATCTTTTGTCTTGCATCTTTATGTAGTGATCTTTGACTTGTGGCTTGAGCTTGTTTCTTTAAGTTTGTCATTGTATGTGATCTTGAGCTTTCTTGAGATCATCAGCCAAATTTAATCTCTAATCATCATCTTTTGATCTTTCACCATCTTGTGTGCTTGTGACTTTCGGGCCGACATGCTCATACTTGTTGCAATCTTGAAAGCTTGACTTTATATTCGTACTTCTTTATCAATACATAACTTCATCACTTTGACATGCTGAAGAAGAAGTTGATTTGAGGTTGCGGAAGCTTTGGGTTCCTCGCGCACGCGTCTTGATGTTATAAAGTCATTGAGTCTTGAGTATGAGCATGTGGCTATGAACTTGACTTTGCTAGAACGAGGTATTTGCATCTCCATCTTTATGTAATCCTAAAATAGAACAATTAGCAATAAAGCTTGGTGACGAATATGGCTTTGTCATTTGTCAGAGTTCGGTTACATTAACCTTTGGTTCGTTGTGGGACGTTTTTATAGTATACAATACTGTACTATGATCAGGTAGATTAATTATATGGAACCTCCTTGACAGGGTTTCCAGCTCAAAGTGTTAGATCCTCTAACGCAGATGCATTAGATTCATTGTACTTGCTAGTATCTCTTTACTGGACACCTCAAATCAAGCTACCTCACTAATAGTATTGCCTATTATAGATCGTTTTGTAAGAGTGAAATCAGTAAGTTTACTATCTCACGTTAAAGAGAAATTTGATTTGAATAATCAATGAGACGTCGTCACTTGTAAAAGTGTTTAAGTCACATCGAGTGTTTTTAGCTTTTATCAAAATTTCATCCTTCGTTAATTATTATAATCTGGACACGTAATCGATGCCAAGTGTCACAAGTTTGAGATACCGTTAGGATCTCACATGATGTTACCTACAGTAGAGATTGTTTTGATGTTGGCTCTTAGCAGGATTTTCATCTTCATTGTGACATACTTTTGGGTAGTCACTTCGGTCTGTTTTAGGCTAATATCACAAGGATAATGCGTAGGATGAATCTTGAAAGATTTCTCGCCTTTTTTGTTCGCTGTCATGTATGTGAAATACACGATATATTGGGAAATAGTGTTCCTAGGAGATTTATGTTGATCTCTTGGCTCTGAGACTCAATAGGGCGTTTTTGGGTTTAGTGCGTCGAGAGGAGGAATACGCCCAGCGTGTTTTTGAGAAAAATAGTATAAAAAAAATTCCATTAAGTGTACATCCTTCATTGGATTGAAAGCCAGATCTTAGGAAAATACACTATCTAGTGACAAAACTTAGTCAGAGATGGAAAATCACAAGGAAAGTCATCTCTAAGAAATAGTCTTTGCTTTTGCCAACAAGATTAGCAAAGAAGGGTAATTTACAAAAATCTGCAGATAACAAGTTATAAGCAGAAAATGCTTAAATCAATTAGCAGATATTGCTGCGAAAATATAGTCAATATGGAAAAAACTAGACATTGGCAGAATAAGAAACGAATAAGAAAAATGAGTTTATATAAAAAGAAATATAAAAAGATAGTATAAAACTTCTTGGAAGCAAATAAAGAAAAAGATTTTCCCGGGAAAATACTTTAAACCCTACAAAAGATTCAACCTGAAAATATTGCCCAAGGAGAAGAGAAGACAAAATGCAGTGTTGGCGACTTTGTATGAAGAAGGGACATTATTCAATGAATGCCCTAAGAAAAATCAATATCCGACTAGTAAAAATGGTGCAGAATTCGCACTCTTTATAATGGTTATGAACCCGTAGAAGATATTATGAAGACGAAATAGATGTTTTTTGTCGTTAAAAAAGAAGAAATTATTGTTACTGACAAATTTCATCTTCATCATCTGATGATGAATCATCAGACATAAAATCAATTTATTTCTAATTTTCATAGGGAGGGGGGTACAAGACAAAATTTTGTTTGTAATCTTCAAAAAAACACGAGGATTCTGTTAGAAAAACTTAAACAAAATCCAAACTCAATATATATTCAAGGAAAACCTTAAAATTTAAATGCGCTTTAAAGAATATAAGCTACATTGCTACTTGACACTGGAGGCATTCATATTTGCTTAGCCAGTAAATCATGTTTTTCCACATGATTATGGGAAACTCACACAAGAGGCAATCATTGCTTCCATTGCCAATGGTGATTACTATAAAAAAATTTAACAAGTTTGTAGGAAACATTTCATTAAAACTCTCTGGATACGAATTTAACATACCAACAATCTACCAACAAGATCTTGTTTTGACATAACTGTAGGTAAGAATTTTGTAGCTTATTTGGACCTTTTGTTAAATGGATTATAGAATTGTTTTACATCTTTAACGATGGAAATGATACTAATAAAAAAGGTCACCAAAGCCTTTAGTCAAGGACAACCAAATTTCCTTGAATCCATGAAAAAAGATTCAAAGATCAAACAAATTCCGGGAACAAACATTTCTCAGGAAAATATAAAAGGATGTAACATCTTTTTACAAATAAAATATTACAAAGTCATGAAGAAAATTCTAGATAAAGTATGTCTCTGAAATTCATATTGAATCCTCTAAATACCTAAATGGATGGATTTGAACAGCAACAATTAAACTCATTGGTCCTTAATACGGTCGTTAGAGTTAAACTTATGTGCTATTTCTCTCACAAGAAGGATTGAAATTCACCAAAACAATATCGTAGAACTTCTTAATTATGCAAGTTAATTGTCCAATCTAAATTCCTCATATCACCAGCTTATTTAGTTGAAAATGATAGCTGAAAAAAAGAAGAGGAAAGAAAAGAATGGTTGTTAATTACAAAAAGATTAACGAGGCCACTATTGGAGATTCTCACAATCTCCCTAACATGCAAGAACTTTTAACCCTCCTAAGAGGAAAAAGTATATTCTCCAGTTTTGATTGCAAATCTGGATTCTGGCAAGTCTTGCTAGATGAGCAATCACAGTTACTTACTGCATTCACTTGTCCTAATGGACATTTTCAATGGAAAGTAGTTCCTTTTGGCCTTAAACAAGCCCCAAGTATTTTCCAAAGACACTTTGCATAAATTGCACTGACGTGAGGACTAGAAATTTTTGTACAGTTATGTAGATGACATAGTTGTCTTCGTGAAAACGAAGAAAAAACATTATATTCAGTTTTAGAAGTCCTAAAAAACTACTTTAAAACATGGTTATAATTCCTTTCAAAGGAAAAAGCAATCTTTTAAACTAAGATTAAATTTTTAGGTCTAGAAATAGATCAAGGGACTCATAGTCCACAAAAACACATTTTAGAACATTTACATAATTTTCCAGATGTTTTAGAAGACAAAAAACAATTGCAAAGATTTCTAGGAGTTTTAACTTATGCTGAAACATATATTGAAAAACTTGCAAAAATGAGACAACCTTTACAAGGAAAACTCAAAAAGGATATGTTTGGAACGGGATCAGTCGACAGACTATATCAAGAAACAATTAAGATAAAATTTTGACAGTTTTTCATAAACTATATATCTTTCAAACGAAGATTTTCTTATAATTGAAACTGATGCGTCAGAAGAAATATGGGGAGGAATGTTTTAAAGGCAAAAACCCCAGACAACAATGAAAAAATTTGAGGCTAACAACTTCTGAAGCTTCAAAGCAGAAAGAAAAGACATTACATAGCAACGAAAAAGAATTATGGCGGTTAAAAACGTCATTTCAAAAATTTATGTGCTTATCTTACCCAAGTAACTTTTTCTGGTGGGACAGATACAATAACTTTTACTCTTTCCTAACGAACTAACATTGCAGGTGATAGTAAACAAGGTCGTTCGTAGGATGGCAGGCTTGGTTCAGTCACCTATTCTTTCAAACTGAACATTTACCAGGAAATAAAAATCACTTCTGTTTTGTAGTTGGCAGATTGCCCTTCACACGTGATTTCAAAATACAATGACGGTCCTCCATGACATGTGTCCTCACGAGCTCTATAAAAGTAACGTTTGCAGCCAACGTTTATTCTCACACAAATCAACTGTCGCACCAAGTGAGAAAAAATAGAGTGGGGGATGGAGTGGAGGGGTGGAGAGCTGAGAGGAAGAATAAAAGTGTTGTAGTCAGAATCCTCCCAGGTACCTCAAATACAGGAGGATATGTCGTGAGACAAATTTGATTCTTGAGAAGAAGAAAACTGTTATTCATGGAGTTATGCAAATCTATTTGGAGAAAGAGCAGATATTTAGAGTGTCTGACTGCGACGTTGTATCTCTCAACATCTTATATCGAGAGATATGTGAGAAGTGTCAGAACGGTGGAGTCAGACATCGTTCGTGCCATCTCTTACCTTCCTCGTTTAGTGCTGTGTTGAGAGTGGCTTATGTGATTGCGCCCTCGCGCGTTAGTCGGAGATCAACACTAGTTGTTGGAGGAGTGTCTAGTAATAACACGCGTATGTAGAGTTGTCATTAACGCAGATTCCGTTGTAAGGATTCTGGGAGTGGATAGGGAGTGTTGCTGGCATTGCATCACCTGGTCCCATGATTGGCTTTTTCTTCCAATGTTCAAGCCAAATCACTAATTTGTGGATTTTGACAGCAAGAAGTATGTATTGGACCACCAGTTGTTTGATCATGAGTGCCAAAAGTGTTTTGGCAGGGCTTCTTTCTTTTTCACCGTTTTTTATTTCCTTCAATTTTTCCTTTTTATTCATTCTTCAAAATACCCCTTCACTGGTGCTTACCGAGGACTTCCTGGGACTAGTTATCCCTGTTGGGGGCTTTTGTTTCCAGTTACTAGCTCATCTCAAGAGGGTCGGGGCACTAATTTCCCTTTCTTCTCAACCCTTTTACTCTCTTTTTTTATTTCATATCTAAGGGGAATTTCTACACTAAACTAGTGGGATCTTAGTCCTATGCGGGTAATTACCTCTGGGTGTCAGGTTGGGGATCTTGGGGATAACGACATACCTAACCTTTTACCAAAACTATATAACTCCGAAATTAAAATTTAAAAAATTTCCTTAGGTCGATACTTTTGGTTTATTCTGGTTTAATCCTCTGCCAAAAAAAATACCATTTGAAAAATAAAAAACTTTAAAAATCAAGGTTGTTTACATTAGTTGATTATTAAAAAAATATCACCAAAAGGCTTTTTATGTGTACCCTCGATTTTTTTTCTAGCAATCTTCAAATGATGCCTCCCCCTCAACATGGGTGCACCGATATTTACAATTTTGTTTTTTTAGGCCAACTCTTGGGAGGGATGGAGTACCACCACCAGTGAGTTCTATTTTCAAACTTCACTTTTTTATAACGGTTTTTTTTCCATCATTTTAAAAATCAAATTTATCTCCCCTTATCAAAAAATTTCAAAACTATTTGATTATTTTTTTGAGATGAATCAATTGTTCAAATATGGTTTAAAAAAAAAAAAAAAACTAGGTGAAAAAAAAATATACTAAAATTATTCACAAAAAAGCCGGATTTAGGGAGACATATTTCTAATGTTTCCCCCTTAATCTTATTGATGGGGTATGTGTGGGGAGGGTCAGGGTCTAAATAATTTTGAATGATTTTTTAGGTTTTAACGAACAAAACATTCTTGGAAAAAAAATTTATTACAATGAACACCTATAATAAAAAAAAAAACACCTTAAAAAGGATTACCACTACATTTAAAAATAATGGTTCACTCAAGATTTATGTTATGGACGATTAGGGACCTAAAATAATTTCAAACCTGAAAAATGGCAAAAAAAAGGTCCATTTTATCCAAACTTCAGCACAATCCGGTTTTATATTTTAGTCCCGGTTCTCGATAAATTCTCTATTTTAGAAGGCTTTTGTATTACGCCTTCCCCCGGAACCAAAAATCCTTCTTTGAGTAGGATTTCTTAGATTTTTTTGCAAAGGCCCACATTAAGGAAAAGACTTGGATGTGTAAAAGCCCCAAATGTCTGGAAAGTACACCAAATTAATTTCCAAACCCAATAACCACCCCCAAAAGGTTCTAATTTAATTCCTGGGTGATGGGGGAGGCGTAAACTATTTCTCTTTAAAAAATACTTTTTTTTCCTTACTAGATAGTGATGGGGATATCAAAATTTGGAAAATCCCACCAAGGTTTGATTTTTATAGGTCTTGGGATGTTCACAATTATTCCCTCAAAAATAGCAGAAATCCCGATAATGATAAATTATAAAACCTATGTCAAAAATCTTAAGGGTCTCGGGATGTGGTTAATAAACAATTTCTTCCTTACAGGATTCTGGGGACTATTCTAAAAGGTATTCATAATACCTATGTTTGTACCTTCTTGTTTATAAAATATTTTTTAAAACCCTTTTTTAATAATTATAAAGCTTTAGTGGCTTGATCGGGTTGGAGGGAACAACATTTAAAATTTGAATCAAAAATACATTCTTTCTCCCACAGCCTAGGGGATTAAAAATCTGTCTTAAATCAAAAACAATTTTCCCCTTGGGTTATCTCCCAAATGATTTGCAATACTTTAAAAATAAAATAGATTTATACTATCTTATTTCCCTTATGTGGAAGAAATAATTGCACCCGTGGGATAAGTAATAAACAAAGTTTAAGACAATGGGATTCTTCTCTGTGGTTTATTGGACATTTTTTGTCTTCCTTAGAATGGCCTAAAATTAAAAAAGAAGGCTATTGGGTAAACTCTCTATTCACGTGGTACTTTGTTGTACCTTTCAAGTTATATTCTACTCCTTCCAAACTTGATGTTTTTTGATACCCTCGGGAATCAATCTCAACAACCTTTGTTACGAAACACCCATACTTTTAAGGAATTCGTTGTTTGGAAAGGATAATTAATAAAGCTTAAATCTATTTCCGTGAGAATTTCAAGCTTCCCCAAAGGGCTTTTTAAAAAACTATATAGAAAGGAAATTTTCCCAAATCAAGAACACTTCCTAAGGTCATTTTTTTACAGACTAATGGGAGGTGTTAGGGGCTATATTTAGGTCCGTAATTGTAAGTATTAAGCCTGAATTCAAATAAAGTCCTTGTAAAATTGAATAAAATTAAAGGTTCCCTAAAGTTTGAACCAAAACAAATTGGGACATCTAAAGCCCCTTGTTAGTTTAATAAATTAAACCCCCCCACCCCTTTTAAAAATTGGTTATTTTCCCGTCCAATTATCCCCAAAAACACTTTATTTCGTTTTAAAATTTATGAACTTAATTTTGATAAAGGTTGACCTCGTTTTATAAATTTATTATTATAATTTTAATTTGCAACTTTCTTCCCCTCAAATTAATTGTGGGCCCCCTTATTATAAATATTTTAAAATAGACTGTTTTATCAATTTTATTTTATTTTGTTTCTAAAATATTCTAATTCAAATCTTTTGAGATTATAATGATAACTTAACAAAAAACAAACAAATTTGATTTTATTTATCTCTCTTACTAATATGTGTTGATTAAATAAATACGTTGATAACATATATAACTGTTTTAGTCGCTTATGATCTCGAACACTATCAATGATTGAGAAACCAGTTTTAGATATTTATAACAAATGGATATGTGTTCACTAAACCTCCTCTGATCAACATATCACCCTTCTAAGATAGATAGTTTAGGTAGTAAAATGCTCGCTCGATAAATAACCTACAATAATATAATGTTGCACACAAATTATTCACAATCTATCATTATTAAATAAGATGCTTTTTCTTAAATACAATCCTTACCACGTAGATGTCATACTGAAGTCGCGACGAATAAAAGAAAAAACAAGATCTCAATAGCTCCTTTTTGTCAATCATGTCTCTCAAAATAGCATAATGAATTACCTTTAACATTATTTTGACTATATTAGTAGGTCCGCCTGTAAGATGAATCTGCGACCAGATAGAGACCTCGCGCAATTCTAGCCATGTATCTATGTCGCACTACCAAAATTATATAAATACTACTCCCCCATCAAATAATATGCTCGACGCTCTCGTGTCAGTAACGTAAGCTAAATTAGAAAATAAATCGAGAATCCATGCACTCCAGAACATCTCTCGCTCTCTCTAGTGGTATGTAGAGATTTTAGAGCTACTCAACTTAATGATGCGCATGAGACCGCCTCTGACATTGTTACGATCCTCCCTTATAGTAGACTCAAAAGAACTAATCAGTTTGAACTGCAAATTATCACTAACATACATTGATCTATGATCATCTACCATATGTTTATAACAAGCATACATCTCTCTAAAGCAAGAAGTTTTTTAGTTGAAAATAAAGTCCTAACCCAATAACTAGTGGCGCCGATTAGTCTCCATGTGTCAAGCTCGAAATACATGAGTATTCCAATATTATGTCTAAGGCTATCTTATAAAAAGTGTGATGAACGGTATAGAGGTAGAGTGATTATGTGGAAGAGATATAAAGAGAGACGTGTGTGACTTGTGTGTGTGAGTGTAAAATAATTAATAGAAATTAGTTCGCGCGCTCTCTGAGTTCGTGCGTGTCGCGAGGACTGATGATGTCTCCTGTGAGAAGTGAATTTAACACTTTTTGTGGAGGTGGGTGTTCGACATCGCGGCTCTCAAGGTGTTGCGTCTTGTGTATGTGTTGCATAGTGTTTGCATGTATATGTTTCAGCATTAAGGTGGTGTTAGATTCTAAGATCGCTGCGGTAGATCTCTCGTGTCATTTGCAATATATGTTGTAGTTTTTATGTGTACGTTCGTTATTAATACATGTGTCGCGCGCTCAAGAGGAAGTGTTGTGTGAGAGTGTGTGTCGTGTAGAGGGAAAATATGTGTGTGTTCGATGTTGGAGATGAGGTCTTTAGATCTATTTCATAGACCTAGAAATAGTGTTAATCTCGTTGTGTAAAGAAAGTTTTGTGGTCTTGTGTTCTGGGTTGATAAGAGGTGATGATTTTTAGTGTGTACGTGTAGTGTAGAGTGATGATGTTTGTGTGTGGATTTTCGGTAGACTGGTGTGTGTGTGTGAGAGAGATGTTTTTCTTCGTTCGTCATCTGAAAGACAGAATTGATGTCAGAGCTAATCTAGACTGTACAAAATATTTATTCTATGTCCACGCAAGTGCATTTTTGAATAGATATGTCTTTGCGAAATACTTGGGGTCTGGTTTTAAGGCCGCTCAAAAAAGGATAGTCAGATACTTTCCATTGAAAATTGGTCCATTAGGACAATAGTGATGTCTAAAGATAAGTAAATGTTCGAATCTGCGATCTAAGTCGTAGAATTGGCTAGAGAAATTCCATAGGATTTGCACCAATCAGAAATCTGGTGAATTATTACCTTTTTTCCTCTTTTAGGAGGTGAGTTAATATAGTTCTTGCATGTTTAGGTGAGTTTTGTGAGAATCTCCTCAATTAGTGGCTCTGTTATTCTTTTTGTTAATCTAACAAAACCAACATCTTTTCTTTCACTTCATTCTTTGTTTTCAGCTATCTCTCATTGTTCATTCTAAATAAAGTAAGGTATCTACTGTTATTAATGGTTTGAGTGGACTATTCGATGCGGAGATTTTGATTAGTGAGGCTCAATTAACTCTTTGCTATATTAAGAAGTTCGTCGATTTGTTCAGTGAATTCAATCTCTGTGATTGTGGAGAATAGCACTATATGGTTTAACTCGCTTAAACTTGACACTATTAGGATACTATTGAGGTGTTCTAATTCGATGCTATTTCATCAAGATCCATTTAGTTTTTTTTTTGAGGAATCGAGATAGGATTTTTTCAGAGATACTGTAGATCATAGGATTTCTCTCAAATGATCTTTTGTTTTTATATCTTTAATTTGTAAGAATAAGATGTTACTCCTTTTATATTATTCTGTGAGAAAATGTTTGTTTCGCCTCGGAATTTGTTTAGATTCCATCATTGAACTTGTTTTTCATGGATACAAGGAAATTTGGTTTGTCTTTCTTCGTGGAATAAAGGCTATTTATGCTGACCTTTATTTATTATAGTAACAGTATTCGTTAAGATGAAAGAGCAATTCGCAATCAATCCAGATTGCACAAAAGGATCCTCAAATAGTCTGACGCGCATAAATGTTTATTATATAAATTAGGTCAGATCCATGATTTCCGTTGTATGGTTATGATTGTGTGGTATTTTTTGAAATTCGCTATTCACAGAGGGAGTTTTAAGGAAATAGTATCCGTACAAACTTATGGTTTATTTTGAGTCAATAAAGTATCACACTTGGCAATGTAGGTAGCAATTGGGGGTAATTTTTTTTATTCCTCTTGGTGAGTTTTCCCATTAAGTCATGTGAAAAAACATATTTTACTTGGTACTCCTAGAAGCTAAAATAGAGTGCTACAGTAGTTCTCAATTTGTAGGCAATGTAAGCATTTATAATGTGTTTTGTAATAAAGCCTTAGTTCTTGTAGTGATGTGTTAAGGGTTCCTTTGTTGGACTGATTAGGTTGTTGTGATTGTGATGGTTTGTGTATTATGTTATAGTTTCTCTAAAGTATGTTGAAATCTCTCCATTCGTGTGTGTTGGAAATGATTACTAGATACGATATGTGTATGTATCGTTGCACTGACACGGACCTCCAGATGAAGAGTGTCGCGCATGATACCAACTAGATGTGAATTTCTTTGGGTTGAGATTTCGCACTAGCATGTGTGACTCGCTCGCGATGGAAGGAATGATTGAGTACTAGGGAAGTGCTGGTTGAGTAATAAGCGTTTGATCTCTTCGCCTCTGAGAGGATCATTAAGAAAAACTTATCGCTTTTTTGTCGCTGTCTCTGTTCATAGTATCTTCTACGGTTCATATCTAGCGTAGAGATTTGAGGATGTCAAGTTGGCGGCAAGACGGAGATTGTTTTACTTTTGTTTTGGATATTGATTTTTATAGGGCAATCATTTTGAATAATGTCCTTTTCTTACAAGTCCAAACACCTGCATTTTTTCTTCTCTTTTCCTTTGGGCTAATTTTTAGGGTGGGAAATCTTTTGTAGGTTTAAAGTAGTTTCCCGGGGAGGAAATCTTTTTCTTTTTTATGATTACTATCAAGAAAGTTTTATTACTTCTTTTTATATTTCTTTTTAGAAGAAACTCTTTTCTTTTCGTTTACTTTATTTGGGCCAATCGTCTAGGTTTTCCATATTGACTATATTTTCGCAGCAATTCATTGCTAAGTGATTTAGATTTTCTCTGCTTTTTATCTAGTATCGCAGAGATTTTTGTAATTTCTTCTTTGCTATTTTTGTTTGCAAACAAGACTATTTTCTTGAGTTGACGTTTTTCCTTGTTTTTCCATTTGATTAGTTTGTTCACTCTATGATTGGTATTCTTCATTACAGATAGGCTTCAATCATTGAAAGATGTTAATATTGGATAATTTTATATATATTTTTCTCTTAAAAACACATGTGTATTCTTCATAGATTAAAAATATTTATGGAGTGAACTTAGTTCTTAGGTTTCTCATAGGCTTGTTTCTTGTTCTCGTTGATATTTCTTAATCCTTGTTTCATGGTAGTCGAATTCATTACAAACATAGTATCTAGGATATCTATTCACGGAGTCAATAAGAATCTTTCATGAAGATATTCGTTTCCATTGTGCTTGTTTTTACAAGACTTTGGATATTGCCTTCTGTTTTATGTCGATTAGAGTTTAATACTGATTTGGCAGTAGTTGAAATCGTCTTGATTGGTCTGTAATATCATTGATATTTCAGTGGACCATTTCTCAAGGATATCTTTTTCTTTCCGTTAGTTCAGGAAATACAATCTAGAATTGAGTATGGCTTTATAGCTCCTGAGAAGAGATGTTTTTTATTTGGAATTCCTTTATGCATAGGGCATTCTGAATTCATAGTTTTAGATTTATCTTTCGGAGGATTTCTCCTTTTCCTATATTCGGATTTTACTTTGTTTATGTTTTTCATTTTAATATGGTAGGTTTATTGAGTCGGACTCGTTTTGGTTTCTTCCATTTTTTGATCTGTTATAGTATTGAAAAATTGTTTAGGGAAGGTATTGTTTCAAATTCTTTGAGGGTTTCTTTGGAACAGTTGTTCGCATCATTTTCTCTCGATTTATGGACAAGAGTTTTATTAGAATGTTGATCAACAATCATCTATGTTATTGAAAAAAAACAAAGTCTTCAAGGTGAGAAGATAATACTCATTCTTTTGTTTTAAAGGAAAAACATTTCTTGTTTTCTCTTTTGGTTTGTTAAAGGGTTTTTCAGCGTTGTTGTTTTTTAAGCTTTCCCATTTTTGGTCTGAAGCTCCTAAATTGGGTGGGTGGTGAAAAAACCTGTTTAAACCTTGTAGCTTGTGGGTTGCTTTAGGTTCTTTTAGGCATATTCTTTAATTGACTTAGTATTTCTTTGTCATTATTATTTATTAATTCACTTATGTCAGTGTTTACTTTAGCAGAGGCTTGTTCAATGCCGTTTTTATTGCATATTTTTTCAATAGATCAATCAATTTTTGATGACTATAGTTTTTTATATTTCAAGAAGGTCTAGAGTACTCACGGTTTAGATTGTTGCCATGTATTCACCATAAAACTCGTTGAGTTGTTCTTGGATTTTGTTTAAAGCCAGGTAGTGAGGACTATGAATTTCACTTTCAGCTATAACTTGAGGTTTTATTGAAGTTCTTCAAGATTGTTTTTACTAGTGCTTTAGAGTCTGTCGACTTTAGCATTTAATTCTTTGAGTAACTTAATGTATTTACTCAAGTCAATTTCTATGTCCTTTTGGAGTTGATACCAAAATTTGTTGAACGTAGAAACCTTAGATTTTGAGGATTTTTCACTTTGATCTTTATAAAGCCCTAAGTAAGTTTGAATTTTGGAGGATTCCTATCCAATTTATTCCAACAATCTGATTAATATTGTTCGTTGAGTTTATAAGTTAGCACGCTAGGATTAGCAGTGCTAAAAAACACGGTATTTTCTGAATGTGTGGATCTCAATTCCTTCATCTATAGTTTTTAAAGTTATGGATTTTTCCTTTCTTGTGTATATGTGCGGGTAAGGCACATGTTAGTTAAAGATTTTATTTGAACCAACTAATCCGTGAAGGAATTTTGTGTAAATCTTCTTTTAGAGAATCTATATTCTGAGACATTACTATCATGCTTCTACTTATTTTTGAAGAAGATGCTTCTCCAATTATGAGGTGTTTCTCCAATGTGGAGTTTATTTCTTTTAACCTGAGAGGTGGTTTTTGACCAATTGTTTTTATTTTTAGCAATATTGTCAATTGCCCATGTTTCATCAATCAGGTTTTATTGTAGCAAATTTGCTACCTTCATACAACTACTATTTCATTAAAAAGGTCGTCGAGTTCGTTGTACTCTTTTTCTTTGTAGTCGATGTTTGATGGATCTGGATGTCTAAGGCATATGCGACTAAATAGGTGATGCTAAACACTTGTTCGCTGGTTTCATAAGATCTGATGCTTTCAAATCATGTTACGAAGGCAAGGGTTTGATCTAAGTCTTTTGTATCTAACTTATTCCATACTGTGGACTAACAGTGAACATAATTTTCCTGCTTGCTTTTTTGATTTCTTTTCTGTTTTCTTTTCTCCCTTTTTTTACTGATTAATATGTTAAATAATGTAACAACTTGTGAGAGTGTTTACTAAAAAGCTTATAAAAGCTTTCAATGAGCTTGGATTTCAATTTGAGCTTAGGAAAGAACAAGAATTGGAATAAACTTAAATTGCATTAAAACTTTTTAGAAACTGAATACGGGATTGGAAAATGTTAAAACTAAGTTAAGTAAATGAAAATTAACTGAAATTACAAGAAAAGATAAAATTGGATGCCTCACTAAGCTAAAATAAGGCCTATTTATAAAAAACTAAGTCCTTGGTCTTTTGTCTTTTTCTTCACTTCTTCTTGTTGTGTTTCTTTTGTGACGGCTTCCAGAGGTGTTTTAGTTGTGTGAGACAAATGACAAACTCAATCTTGGCCTTCAATTTCTTCTTGTGCTTCTTTAAGTCAATCTAAGCCATCGAACTCCTTTGAAAGTGGTGAGATTGCCAACTTGGCAATCTTATAAAGCTGGGGAGGGAGTTTAGTGGAGGGGGAATAAGGTTGTAACTGGATAATCCATGAGAGTTGAGTGTTTTGGGCGGAGGGAAAGGCACTGTGGAGCTCGAGGTGGGGTGATTTGAAAAGGGCGGGAAAATGTGTTAGGGAGATAACAAGGTAAAGGTTTGGTATTTGGGCAGCTTTGGTCCTCCAACTTCTATCTTTCAAGGAAATTATATGCCTTCAGGACCTGATAGGGAAGTAGATGATTCTATGTTCACATATGGTCCAAAACAGTCTAAAACTAGTGAATCTGATACTCAAACCAGTAATTATGACTCTTGTGAGTCAAATTCTAGTACAGAAACACTTGAATCTGTGCCTGAACAAGTTGTAGTTGAACCCAATGTTGTTAGTCAACCTAAAGTTTGGCCTGATGCTCCTATCATTGAGGAGTATGAGTCAGACAGTGATGATGAATATGTGATTCAACCTTCAAAAGAACAGGAAAGACCTAGTTTTGCTTCTATTGATACTGTTAAGCATGTAAAAACTCCTAGGGAAACTGTTAAAGAACAAAACACATATAGTCCTAGTCCTAAAGCTAACAAGAGAGACTGGAATGGATTAATGTCCAAAAGGTTGGGTTTGGGATATGGGTTTACTAAAAAGGCATGTTTTGTATGTGGGAGTTTTAGTCATCTTATTAGAGATTGTGACTTTCATGAGAAAAGAATGGCTAAACAGGTTGAATTGAATAAAAAGAAGGTTAAAGGTACTGGTCAAGGGGAGAATAGACCAGTGTGGAATAATGTGCAAAGATTGAATCACCAAAACCAGTTTGTTCTAACAGCAGTATTAACTGGAACTAGTAGAATTTCAGTTAATACTGCTAGCCACAATTTTAATAGTCAAGCAGTATCAACTAGTGCTGCTAGGAAAGTTAATGCTGTTAGACCCATTGTGAATGAAAATAGACCAAGAAAATTATTTTTATAAGTCTCATTCACCTATCAGAAGGCCATTTAATAGAACAACAGCACCAAGAAATAATTTTTCAAATAATAAATTTAATACTGATGGGGTCAAAGCAGTTAGTGCTGTTAGGGGGATAAGGGAAACTGTTGTTAAGCCCTCAGTAGGTTGTAATTGGAGACCCAAAAGACATTACTGGAACAAAGTCTCCAAATACAATGGTGGAACAAATTCTAGAAAATGTATTAATTCTGAAGATCCACTAGGCAGACCCAAGCCCAAAATGGCTTGGGTCCCTAAGAGAAACTAATCTCTCTTATTTAATGTGCAGGATAATCCACAAAGAGCTTTAAAGAACAAAGGGATTGTTGATAGTGGATGTTCCATGCACATGACTGGAAACAAGGCCTACCTTGCTGAATATCAAGACTATAATGGTGGCCCTGTTGCTTTTGGAGGTAGTAAAGGTTACATAACTGGTAAAGGTAAAATAAAAACAGGGAAGTTAGATTTTAAGGATGTGTGCTTTGTAAAAGAACTACACCATTTCAATCTATTTTCTGTGTCACATATGTGTGACAAGAAGAACAAGGTTCTCTTCACTGACGCTGAATATCTTGTGTTGTCTTCTGACTTTAAGTTGCCTGATGAAAATCAAGTATTACTTAGAATCCCTAGACAAAACAATATGTACAGTTTCAACAACTAGCAGTGGTGACATTATACTACCAGTACTAACCACTTAGCATAATTTCCATTATGTACCTGAGCAGCAGTAACTTCTAAGAATCCATGAAGTCTTTTAAGTCCCAACAATCCTCCCCTAAACTTGATGTTCATCTTCTGAATCTTCAAGTTTCTTCTTTAAAAGTCTTCATCATACTTCAGGAAGATGCATTCAAACCTTTCATAGACCTTTTTGCTGTTTCACCATAAGCTTTAGCAGTTGATAGCACATCTCATTTTGATGATCAGTTTGAAGTTTCTTGTTTAGCATATTGGCGATGGTGATTGGTGTGAGGGGATATCTCTTTTCAACCAACATAAAAATGTAAAGATTATCAAACCTTACAAAGTGAACTCCAGATGAATCAATCAACTTCCAAATGGTCACCCTGTATCCTTGTAAAATTCTCCATACATCACTCCTTTTGTCTGGTTCAAACATAACTTTTAAATCTCCCCACAACACTCTTTCAAACTCATTGTCAGGCCTTGTATCACCATACTTTGCCTTCACTATCCTCCAAAGTGCTTCCAAGTCTTCTCTATCTATTCCTTGTAGCATCCTTATCATTGAAGAGTATCTCTTGGAACTTCCATCTGCTCTTATCAACTGATAATGTACCAACATACCCTCTTTATGAAGCTTATAATCAATAATCACTGGTAATTTGGTAGCAAGTGGTATAGCATCAATTGCTATATCTTCATCCCTTTTAATCACCAAAAGCTTCTTTAGCTCAGCTTCATCAATTTCATCAACTTCCTCTGACTCTTTTTCTTCCTCTACTTTTTGTTTCTTTGAGGATTCTTTCTGTTGTTCTTTCCCTGCTCTTTTCCTTCCAAGCATCTTCTTTCTGCTACCTTTAGCTGTTTCCTCTCTACCTTCTTCCTTCTTTTCTTTGCTTTCCTGTACCTCAGAACCCATAGCTACAAAGGTATTTACTCTCTTCATTTCCTTATCAAACAACTTTTGAATTTCATCAAAACTCTTTCCTTTTAGTTGTTTGTATGTATATCCACCCATGTGCTTAAGATAAGTAGACATTTGAGTTCTCTTTTGTGCCTTGGTAGGAGGTCTGTTTCTCTTTTCTTGTGCTCTGAGTGCAGCAAAATGCTTTCTTCTTTTCTCCATCAGTTCCATAAACAGTTTTGCTTTTTCCTCATCTGTCAATTCCTCTCTTTCCTTTGATTGGAGTCTCTCAGCCAGCAATCTATCAGCCTCCATCATAGCTTGTGTATTTTCCCATGACTCAATCAATGCTATGTTGGCTTCTTCTTCTTGTTTCCTTGCTAGCTTTTGCTCTTCTAATAATTCAGCATCCAACTTAGCTTGAATATCTCTTGCAATTTGTTCATCAAGAGCAATTTGATCTTTTCTCTTCAAAGGAACTTCAGGCTCAATCATAATACCTTTTCCTTTATCTTTAGAACTTGAAGGTTTTATCTCTTGTGGAACTCTGAACTCACTTGGCTCCTGAACAACCACCCCTTTATCCTTGGGTCTTGTAGTTGTTGCTGTTGTAGCAGCAGTAGTAACAACTTTAGGCTTAGCTGCTTTAATCTGTATAAGTGTCTGAGCCAAAGTGATTTCCTCATTTGTTGTAGGAACAACACTATCATCACCAGCAGTACTATCATCAGTCTTAGTACTCTGTTCATCTTTCCCATCAACCTTAGCTTCCACAGGCATCTCAACATCATCCAAAACTCCAAAATCAAATATTAAACTATCATCTTGTCTTTCTTGAGTTTCATCAACCAAAGAAACATCAACATCAGCATTAATATCTTCAATACTCCTCCCTTGTTTAGATGCATCTTCAGGAACACCCAAACTCTCCTGATCTTCAGAGAACTCAACTCTCTGAGACATACCAACTTTCCCGAGTCTTTTCAAACCTGTAGGTCTTGATATTTTCCTCCTTTCTAACCTCTGGATTCTCTTCTTCAAAACAACAATCTCCTTAGCTTGAGCATCCTTTGCTTTTTGTAAATCAAGAACCTGTGTTTGCAATTTGGTACATAAAACCATCAACTTTGTTAGTTGCATGCTATCCTCACCACTAGGTTATAGATCATTGGAAGGTGTTGGTACACTCTTCTCATGCTCTGCCTCATCTTGAGGAACCTCTGCCTCCTGTCTCTGAACCTTCTTAGATGGTTTATCCTTCTTGGGTTAGGAAGATGAAGATGGTTGATCAATAATGGGTATTGGAGTGGAATTAGTTGGATTATCTGAATCTTCACCTATTTCTTCAACAGGTTGAACCATCATGGTATCAAACAAAGGTGTTATTCTCCCAGAGAAATCCTTTCCAGCTCTCTTCATAGTGGCAAAAACTTTCTTTGTGTGAAAGGAATTAACAAAAATCTTCTTGTGTGTTGACATATTACCCAATTGTTGATTAATGAAAACATGGAGAAAACGTGGATAAATCAAGAATTTGACTCCTCCATCCAAGTGTTTCACCATTGCATCAAAGATATACTTAGACAGATTGAACTTCTGATTAGTTGCCAAGCATATGATCAAAGAAGCCATAGAACTACTGAACTCATTCCATGCAGTGGATTTAGCACTTAAGCATTGAGTAATAGTATGAATATAATACTTCCACTAAGGAGAGAAAAAGGCTTTATAAAAAGTAAGATTTTGAGAAGGCTTTTCATACCCCATACGCGTTAATTCTTCAAAGATAGTAGCAGTTGGAAGATAATCAGTACATTCTGCATCATCCAAGTGAAGATCTCTCCTTATGCTTGACTCCGTAATAATAACCCTCTTCTTATCAACTAGGGCTTGTATCTGTCGCACTCCATTAACTGTTTGTACCTTGGCAGTTGCCTAAAATTGTTCAATGCAAGATGTGTAGATCACCGGATTGACTGTTAAAGCATATGAAATAGAACTTGCCTTCAGGAAATCAATTATCTCTGCAAACCCATCGCTTTCTTTGGGTTTTTCCAAAAACACGACCACATTATGCGTTTCAGCAAACTTAGGGCTTGACATAATGATGAACTTGATGATCAAAGATGAAAATTGAATTAGGGTTTATGGTTAGAAAGTGTTTGAATAAGTGAAATCGAATAAAAAAGTAAATGGAACTCTTAATTGAAGTATTTATAGAATCACCCTCAACAGCAGAAACTTGAACTGGCAGTATTAACATACGCTTAACAGCAAAAACCAATAAGGACAATACTAATTTAAGCCTAACAGAATTAACTTAAGCTTAGCAGCATTAAGTTAAAACTAAGCAGCAATAAAAGAATACACCAGTAATCATTCAATGTTCATTCCAATAAGCAACTTTCATCATCAAATTTGATTCACACACACTCTCTTTCTATTTTTATGCTCACAACATATCTTAATTCTTTTTTCTAACATAATCACTCATTTCTGTTTTTATGCACACATCTCTCTTTTTGTTTTTAAGCTTACAAAATCTCTCAATTCTTTTGGCTTACCAAGACACTCTTTCTGTTTTTATATGACAGTTGTGTACAAAATTTCATCAATTCCAATGAGTTTCATGCTGTCCTCCCTACTTCCAAGTGTGTAACCTCTTGAGAGAGGTGGATCAATGGATTGTATAGATGTAATCTCAAACCTAGTTTGAGCATTCCCATCCCCTAATATGGTATCTTGGCACCTGGAACCACTACCTGAATTAATTCCCTAAGGAGTTTATTCATTAAGTGTTGTCATGGATTGGGTCTTATTTGATGTTACCACTGTCCTGCTCTGCTTCTAAGCTAGAAGCAGTAGTGGCATCCCTTTCCATTCTGTCACCCAACTCCTTATGGACAGCCTCATCACCAACCTTTATCAGGGGGACCACTAGACTGAGGTATCTTGGTGTCCCGACCTCTTGTGATATGCTTAGATGTGTTTTAATCCCTTTTGAACATACTTATGATATAACACATCCTTTCATCCATGCTTGTTAGTTGTAAAAATAAGGAACCTCCCCTCAAACAATGCCTTAAGTGATAAGAATTGGAAAACAGTTACAACTTTGGTGCCCATTTCATCTTAACAGCATGAACATTTGCTTGGCAGTAGTAATTTTCTGCCTAGCAGTATTAACTGAAGTCGAACAGTATTAACTCTATCTTTAATAATTATGCAACAATATGCCTCTATTCATCACAAGCACACTAGAAAAGACTAGATAGACATGTGGGAATTCATGAGGATCCATATTTATGCATAAACCATGAATAAAAGTTAAATTCTGTGAACCAAGACCATTATCTTTATTCAAAAAAGGTAAAGCATTCAACATCTTGTATTCAACATGCTTTACCTGCAAATGTTAGTTCACAGCCAAAGATACACATTCCAAAACATTTTCTTTTTAGCATCATTAACTATAACTAACTGGTTTAACAAAACAGTCTTAAGTATAACTAACAGGTTTTAATTATACTTAGCAGTATTAATTGAGAAAAACTAACATTATTAATACTTTACAAAAGTTTTACAAAAACATAAAGAGATATAGACCAGTTAAGGATTCAACATTCCAATACTTGAGACCAAGTATTGAAATCTGCCTGCATCAAAACCTTTTGTAGAAGATCTGCAACATTTAAATCAGTATTGAATATTAACACATGAATTAACTTTTTAAGTTTGCAATCTACTTATAAAATAGCCTAATCTCTATGTGATTTAGTTTTGAATGTTTGAACAGGATTTTCATACAAACCCAAAAGATATACTGTTATTGTCAATATTAATGACAGTGTTCATGAAATTGTACCCATGAAATTGTACCCATAATCCAACAATTGGTTTTGAATCCAGAGTACTTGTCCACAGCAACTTGCAGTAGCCACATATTCAACTTTAGTTATAGAAGTTGCAACCACAGTTTGCTTTTTACACTGCCAAGATATCAACCTGTTTCCTACAAACTGACAACCTCCAGTTGTAGACTTCCTATCAAGAGTTGCTCCAGCATAGTCACTATCAGTATAAGTAACCAGTTTAAATGGAGAATCCCTAGAGAGACAAAGGCCTAAAGTTGGTTTGCCTTTCAAATATCTAAAAATCCTCTTAACTGCTAAGAGATGTGATGTCTAGAGTAAACTTGAAATCTAGCACATCCCATACTGCAAACATGATATCTGGTCTAGATGCAGTAAGATACATTAAAGACCCAATCATTGATCTATAGAGATGTACATCAACATCATCAACATCTCCATCCTTGACCAAAGGTTTTTCCAAATCAATAGCAGACTTCACATCAGAGTAGTTGAATATCTTCAAAATTTCAGCTACATATTTGTCCTGACTGATAAATATTCCATATTCCTTCTGTTGTACTTGTAACCCTAGAAAGAAAGTTAGTTCTCCCATAGAACTCATCTGAAACTTATCTTTCATTAGCTTCTCAAAACCAGTACATAACTCCTTGTTTGTTGAGCCAAAGATAATATCATCTACATAGACATGTACAAGCAAATTATCTCCTTTTTTCTTCTTGATAAATAATGTCTGATCTATTTTGCCCCTTTTAAACCCATTGCTAAAAAGATAGTTAGCCAAAGTTTCATACCATGCTCTTGGTGCTTGATGCAACCCATAAAGTGCCTTAACCACCTTGTAAACTTTTTCTGATGGGTCAGATCTTTAAATCCTGGTGGTTGAAACATTGACTTCATTCCTTAAGGGTTCCATTAAGAAGCACTCATTACATCCAAATTGATTACCAGAAAACCCATGAAAGAAGATAGGCCAATAAACAATCTTATGAATCAATTCTTGCCACATGTGCAAACACTTCCTCATAATCAATACCTTCTTCTTGTCTATGACCCTGTGCAACTAACCTTGCTTTATTCCTAATCACAATTTCCCTTTCATCTTTCTTGTTTTTGAAGACCCATTTTGTTCTAATGGCATTCTTTCCATTAGGGAGATCCACTAGTATCCAAACTTGTTGAAGTTTGAATTGCAGAAGTTCTTCTTGCATTGCTTCCACCCAGGATGAATCAGATAGAGCTTTAGCAATGCTTGTTGGTTCAATCTGTGATAGGAAACAAGCATATAAACAAGTATTTAGGGTATCATGTGTTTTCTGCTTATACACATCACTGAGAAACCCTTGTTCAGAAGTAGATTTTGACATTCTTCTTGTCTGAACAGTTGATTGCACTTCACCAATCACATTGTCAATTGGATGATCTTTATGTATTCTTGTATTGGGAGTGGTTGGAACAATATAGGAATTTGTAATGTTCCCCAAATCAACTTCTGGTTCTTCTTCAGTGCTGTCTTTTTCATTTGGACTAGCAATACTAACTGATGAACCAACAGCATTAAGTTTAAGACTACCAGTATTAACATCAAGACTGGCAGTATTAACTTGTTGCCCAACAGCATTAACATCTTTAGAACTGCTGTAGGAACGATATACCTTAGTATAATAAGCCTTTAGCCTGTAAAGGATGTTACTTCCTTGAATAAATCCAAGTCAGTAACAATGAAACACTGATGTAATACTATCAACTATGCGGAAACTAGTTAACAGTATCAAGAAGAACACACAATGATTTAACAAACGATTTGTATTATCACACCTTGAATCTGCCTAAGTTTGCAGATCCCTAATACAATACTTATCTCTAATACTTCTAACTAATGCTTTTTCTTGTTGTTGTGTCGTTCTAATGCCTTCCTAGAGATCCTTTTATAAACGTAAGGATAACTCTAGTAGGTGTACAGTTCTTGTATGACACAAATACTAATTAATACTAATCACTAATGTAACTGTTACATGATAACTACTAATGTAACCGTTTAACTAATAATCCTTTAAGGTTCCTATATTAAAGGCAGTACTTTGACTTTTCCATACTAAGAAGGCAGTACTTTGACCTTCAACTTAGCAGTACTTTGACCTTCTGACTTGTATTTCCCAACACCTAATTTTCAGGAGATGAAATATATCGATAGCACCTCATAGAAGGCTGTTAAATGAAATAAGAAACATTACTAGAAAAGTGATTTTTTAAGCGTTTGGGCATGGGCATGAGCATGAGTAAGCGACCAACTATTTAATTATTCTTAGTTTTCAGGTTAAGGAACCCAATTTCACAAGGATATGCAATAAGACGATCTCGACTGTTAACGACGAATTTCCTGGTCCAACTATTTATGCTCTCCTAGGAGACACACTGAATCATTCTTGTTCATGATAGTTTCAGCAGCTTCAGGTTCACAAAAGTGTCAGTAAGGTGGTTTACATGTCAGGTAAATGAATACTCTTTATTAACTATTGCTTTATCAAAAAAGTACACATTCTTAGGCATTAGATACTCACTTATGCATTCGTTCTAAAAGTTGCAGGTTCCTCACCTACAGGAAATGAGTGACTGTTAGCGTGTGTGCGCAACAAAAGGAACTTTTGCGATGTGAAGTCGGCCGATAAGCCTGGACTATTAGCTGAAGTAACAAGAACGTCTACGGAAAACTCGATGAATGTGATAGAAGCTGAGATATCCGTGGCAACGGGTATGGCTCAGAACATTTTTTTTATGTAACGGATGCAATTAAATAGGGAAAGGATATGGTTTTGTTAGATTAGCAAACATGTACTTCTTTGTAATGTCGTTTGTGTTTATATCTGATGGAGTCATTTTTGTTAACTTATATATGATATTTTATTTGTTTATAATTATGCAAAAGCACTGAGGATGCAATTCAGAACATGCGTTGCATAGTGATCAGCAAGCAGACAGTTCGTATATCGTAGGGTAAAACTCCAACTAGTAGAAAGGTATGCATTAAGTTGTTCCATTGCTTTTTAATAAAACTGAATATACGAATCATAAAATGAACAAAGTGTGTAGTTCACAAAT